>VRLP01008217.1:0-17706 GCA_009660295.1 Lophius piscatorius
TGCATATTATTTCTCCCACATTGGATCACAGCAAAGTTTTACAGTGTGCTGTTTGGAGACTAACTAAGTCAAAACACATACTCTTCAGAAAACTCGCCAGAGCGAACAAAGAAAGAATGGTGGTGAGTAATCGCTCAAAAAACTAATAATTTAGTCTTTGTGGACGATGAATTCAACATGAGGGACACAATTCAAGGGTGCGCCATCGTTGTTGTTGTTGTGTCAGTGCGTGGGTATCAGGCTGTAACCATAATAGCCATTCCCGCACAAAATGGGTTAGCATCATCATGGTTTTCAAAAGAATTCTGTTTTTGTTTTCAAGAAGACTAAAACACGCTAAAACATTCTCGAAGTTTGTCCGTTTCCAGACTAGATGATTAGATAAAGAACCTGGGGATTGAGAATAATCCTTATGGACGCTCCTTTCACCTGGATTAATTAATTCAGTTGGAAAAAAACAAACAAATTTCTCACCTCAACATTGAGGTTTCCGCTATTTGTTCCATGTAACAGCAGCAATACCAATTTGGTAACAACCAGCTGGACGAAGCATTTAAGCGGTTTTCCCTGCTAAAATATAAAGTTTACGGCTGAAGAGGCATCGGTCATTATCGTAAACAGGACATCATCGATCTAAGACAAGTATGATATAAGCTTAACGTTTGATAATCATTTGAGTTTGATTCTAAGCAACTCTGTTTCCTCACTGTTACCTGCCAAATATACATGCCCTGATCAGCCACAACATTATAACCACTCACAGGAGTCGAATCGGAATAAAAAGTATGCCTAGACAACTATATACAGTATAATAATCATCTTGTTACCTATACCTCGCCGGATATATCCGGCTGTCCTGAAGCTGACATGTTGGAACCAGCAGAAATGGAATTGAAGAACAATTCCTGGTGGTGAAACGACTGGGTCAGAGTTTCTTCAGAAGTGCATATCTTGTCAGGTATTCCTGGTCTGCAGTGTTTAATACCTTCCAAAGTGGTCTGAAGAGGGACAACTGGAGAACCATCAGCGAGAGGATGGATGCCCAAAGCTCATTGACGGGGTGTGTGTGTGTGTGTGTGTGTGTGTGAAGGCTAGCCGGTAGTCTGATCCCACAGAATAGCAACTGTAGCACAGAAAAAGTTAATGCTGTGTCTGGCATTGAGCTTTTATAGCAGCAAAAAGGAGTTCCACACAGTATGTCAGGTGGTTTTAATGTTATGGCTGACATGTATGAAGTAACAGCCAAGCAGTGAAGATGCTTACCGAAATTGGCAGTCATCATAGTTTAAAAAGTTTCTTTAAACATGTTGCAAATGAGAGCGTTTTGGAAATGGCCGTTCTAATGGAGGACATCATACATTTAGATTTTAACATTTCTTCTCAGGCAGTTAAGGGACCACTCTTTTTTAAGTGTCTGCATGTGTGTGTCCGGCCAGGGAGGAGGTGGTGGTAATGGGAGCACACTTACCTGTTTTAGATCCATGAAGATGATGACATCCATCAAACCTAACACAGGAAACTGATTTGGCTTAACAGCGTAATCACTGGCGCCAGACGTGGCAGAGAGGGCGTGCATCTGTGTCTTTGAGTGTGTGTGTGTGTGTGTGTATGTGTGTGTGTGTGTATGTGTGTGTGTGTGTGTGTGTGTGTGTGTGTGTGTGCGAGTGGAACCAGTTAACAAACAAACACAAATAGTGACAGAAATCATTCTAAGAAGAAAAAAAGCACTGTTGTGTTTTTTATTTCTTCTGGATGGCCTGCCCTCACGTCAGCAGGAGCAACGACTGTTTTCAGAGATAGTCCTCCAGTCCGAGCGGAGCAGCGGCTAACATGACTGTAGCTGAAACCATTTATTACAACATTTAAGGAAATATTTCCGGGAGGGAAAAAAAAAATTGAAGCTACTCAAATTTCAAGATGATGTCATTTTAGAATAGAAAAAAAACAACCTTAAATATTGATAGTGTCCTCCTTCAGCACATATTAGGTTAATGTCTTACTACTTTTTCCTTCTCTGTTACCCAAAATAGTTCACTCTAGGCATGATGAGGGGTGATTTTTGGTTTGTTTATCTCATTTGTGTTTTTCTAGTCAAATCAATCTGGGGCCAATTTGAATTTGTTTATGAATGTGAAGATGGAAGTAAGTCCTTCTAAAGGGTTTTAAAAATAAAACAATGCACAAACATAAATGTCATAGAGTAATCAGTGCAGAATAAAAACTATGTTTAGAAACTTGAATCTGCTGGGGGTGTGCTTTAACGTACATTAAGATGCTGCTCTTAGTAACCATCTCAATAGGGCAGGTCATGTGACCTGTTGTCATCCATTATCTAATAACAGGATAGGAGGCTTGTTTAGACTACTGAGACAGAGACAGAGAGAGGAATGAAGCGTTTGAGTGTGTGCGTGCGTGTGTGTGTGTGTGTGAGTGTGTGAGTGTGTAGATGTGTGTGTGCGTGAGTGTGTAGATGTGTGTGTGTGTCTTTCATAATTTGCTGTGGCTCCAGTCTGACACCTTTAAATGGTTGTCATCAGAAACCATATGTTAAACACACACACACACACACTCACACACACACACACGCAGAGTTTAGCTGTAATAGGCCTCTAAGCAGTAACTTGCCTGAAGCTAAATCCTCTTCACTTTAAATAGCCAGGGACCCCAAACAGCCCGGAATTACCTGTGTCTCTTTTTTTGGAGCATGTCAGAATGAGGGAACAAGAATAATGTTGTAAGGTTCTATTGAGGGTCACATGGTATAGTGGTTGTACTTTAAAAGCAACAACCTAATGTAGGTAGTTGTACTTAAATATTGATCTTATTAACTGAAGATCTAAGTAGTAGTTGAATAATGTGAGGTTAAAAAAAAAGCTGAAAGAAAGGGGCGTCTCGTAAATATAATCCTTATTTAAAAACATTACAGTAAATACAGTTAATTCATGTTTTTGTTCATCTTTCCTGCCACTTTTATTTTTTCTTGTCCTGGTGGTTCTCGTGGATAATTTTCTAAACTATTTCTGTGATCTTGCTTTCATGCGCGCTTGCTACTCTCTTATTACATATTGCCATTATCATCATTATTATTATTAATACTGCTACTGCTAATAATAGTAGTAGTAGAAGTAGTAGTAGTACTAGAAGTAGTCATTCTCTCTTCTATAAAAAATAGGGGAACTCTTCCTTCGTCAATTATGACGGTATAATAATATAATAGGAATATTTGTCCAGTTATGAAGCGTAAATGATTGGAATCAGTTTCAGCTGCTTTGGTGTAAATAAAAGCAATAACTGACGGACCACAGAGGCAAACAGTAGAAAACCCCCCGAAAAGGTTTCGGTTCTGCAGATAGTGGCCACAGACCATTTCTCTTTCCTCGTCCTTTCTGACTGATCGGTCAGTATTTTACATTTCACTAGTGCCATTGTCACTACTGGTAGCATGAAGAAGTGTCTGCAGAAGATCGGATGGATCGGAAGAAGAGTCTCGGGGATGTGGGCAGTAACGCAAACGGAGCTGAACGGGGTTCATAGATGGACAGCAACCTCTCAACAAACTTCTCCTCTGTGCAAGGAGGAACATTGTATATTCGATTCCACCAAGTAGAACCGCAGACTGTCCAGGAGGTCCCTGAAGCCCTGATCCAGGTCGGGGAGGAGATTGCCCCAAACATCACCTGGTGACACTCCTTAGACCACTTTGGTAGGTACTTACCACTGCAAACCAGGGTCCCCCAACAAGTTTCTGGAGATCCTTTAGCGATCCCCTCATCTTATTGTCCAGCCATTACATTTGGCCCTGGTCAGAGTCACTCCTTTCCTTTGGGGTGTCCATTTTTCCCCCAAACGCATGAACCACAGGACAAACAGACTGACTAGCTGATTAATGCGTCCCACCGACTGACAGGTAGCATTCAAAGACATAGTCTGAGTCACACTAACTTAATCTTTCGGTAGTTATAATAGTAATAATAATAGTAATAATAATAACAAAAACAATCAAAATAACAACAACAGCAATAAACTGAATAATAATAAATACAATTATTATAACAATAATCATAAGATCAATAACAATAATAAACATCATATGAATAAAATAATAATCCTAACAATCATAATAATCCTAATTATAATAAAAAATAAAATAATAACAATATAATAATAATAATAATAATAATAATAATAATAATAATAATAATAATAATCATAACAACAACAGCTATAACCAGAATACTAATAAATACAATAATAATAACGATAATCATAATATCAATAACAATAATGAACATCACATGAATAAAATAATAATCCTAACAATCATAATAATCCTAATTATAATAAAAAATAAAATAATAACAATATAATAATAATAATAATAATAATAATAATAATAACAACAACAGCTATAACCAGAATACTAATAAATACAATAATAATAACGATAATCATAATATCAATAACAATAATAAACATCACATGAATAAAATAATAATCCTAACAATCATAATAATCCTAATTATGATTAAAAAAAATGTATAACGATAATAAGAATGATAATACATTTCACTTGTAAAGCACTTTTCTAAATACTCAAAGATGCTTAACCGGTACAGAATAAAAAGAAAACAAGATTTTAAAACAACAATCAGTATCAGACATTAAACTATAACTATAAACAGCCCAAATGACAAATCAAGAACTACAACGCTGAAACGTTAAAAGCACAATTGAACAGGTGAGTCTTAGAATCTGAGGAGCCGAGACAGTGGTAGGGAACATGAGGTAGGTAGTTATCAGCTACAGTCGTTGCTGGTGTGATTCTTTTAGTATAGCTAGTGTATCTCACTCCCCCCTCTCATACAATATCTATTCTTCTTCTCCCTATGAAACCCCTAAAGGAACAACATACCCGCCGCCGCTCACCTGCTCATTGATGGACCAGTCTACATCGTCATCCGCTGGATACCAGGCTGGTGTCACCTGTGTCTTACTTTTTCCCTTAACCCCTAGACTGTGCATTCCCGCCTTACTGATCCAGTTTAGTGTAGTCTCTCCATGTCTTGCGCACCAACCAAAGGCTTTGACATGTTTTGAGATAGTTTTGCTCAGATTTTTTAACTCTGCTTGCCTACTGCTCATTTCTTCTGCTCGCACTGAATCTTTGATTACCTGTGTACCGAGCCTCTTTTGCCAAGTCAAGACCACATGTTCAAGTAAAGCCCTGTGTTATTCAAGTCATATTTATGGCCACAATTTCCTGTGTGGCTCCAGCTTAACACCCCCCATCTTTTATCATGCTCTCTCTCTCTCCTCCCAACCCATCCGGTCAGGCAGATGCTCAGAGGTGTCTGCCTTCCCAAAGGTTGTTTTTCCCGGCTACTGTCACCAGGCCGTGATCACAGGGGAACGATGGGTCCGCGCAAAGTGAAGTCTGTGGTCTAGACCTGCACGTAGTGTCATGAGATTTTACGACCCTGAAAAGTCGGGGATATTATGGAATCGTTATTTAACAGCTACACTCGATAGCTGTAAAACTATTTCATGGATCATTTTCTAATTTTATATCTCCAGTCCCTTAGTGCAAAGAGGAACTGGATTGATTGTGGGTATGGTTGGTTATTTATTTCCAACACTAGCAGGAGCTTTATCTTCAAAAGTGTTTGAGCCAAAATTTCCCCATTGATCCGATCTAGTCCAGATTTGGTGCTGTTGTATTTTCTCTTATTGACATTACTTCCCAACCGTTGGTCCAATTTGGTCCATATGAATCGACTCGGGGTGATCAGTCTTGTTTATGTGACATTTCAGTGTAATAGGTCCTATTTTACTCTCTAGATAAAGCTATCTTATGAAAAACACTGTTTTTCAGACACAACTTCACTTTGGGGAGTTCAATTGTTTGTACTATGCAGGGGATTTGGGGAATGGGGGTCAGGGAAATAGCATTGCTGTTGGGGACGACCCCCTAGACTTAGTTTTTGTTATCACATGGTGCTCAATATTGTACATAAATCATAAATCTGTGCACAAACTACTTCAAGAACGATACATATATGAGCCACAACATTATAACCATTGAGAGGTGAAGTTAAAATAATGTGGTTTGTATCGTTAGCATGGCACCTATAAGTTGGTTGGATATATTAGGCAGCAAATCCACTTTTTGTCCTTAAGCTGATGAGTTGGAAGCAGAAAAGACTTCCAGAACTGCGTCTCCTGAACGGCAGGTCTCGCTGGGTGTTCCTGTTCTCCAGTGATTAGTACCTACCAAAGTGGTCTTAGAAGGGACAAAGGATCATGTTGCCAAAGGCTCATTGACGCTGTGTCTGATCTGAAGAGCCGAAGCAAAAATTCATGACAAGGTGAACGCTGTTGCTGAAAGAAAGATTTCCGCGACAGTGACATCACTGAACGGCGGCACTATAGTCGAGTATGGACAAGCTCTTTTTGGAAAGCGGCTTGAGATAACCTTAATTGATATTTGGTGTTGTATCAATAAAAACTGATTTGATGACTTTGTTGAACATATTCTTCTACGTTTTCATAAATTGTTTCTTTGATTGTTGTCAAAATTTCACATCACAAAACACAAATGGGCTTAATGTACATGTTGGCTAGCATGATGACTAGTCCACTGAAAATCTGAACAATCTCCCGCTCACAATTCAGGAAGTTCATGACATCATGAAACCAAGCTTGGTTAAAACCTCATCAAGGCTAACAAAACTTGCTTTACATTAACAGCTGATCCGACATTTTTGTTACGCACGCATAGCGCATGATAGTTCAAGTGCAGCTTGTTAAATACTAGATCGGTTGCTGTGCAGCCCTTTATGACCTGCTTTATAACCACAATGAGGATCCTTTGAGAAGATGCCTTTTTTTGTGAGCAGCATCGCACCAATCTGTCGTTATGGTAGCCAATCATAGAAGGCGTAACATACTGGAGAGCGGCGATTCAAAAAAATAGATTAACATGAAAAAAAAATATGGTTTACATTCACTGTTACATGGCGACCAATCTTGTCCTTAGCTCAGTGGTTGAGGAGCTAGCTTAAGCTGCTAGCTAGCTAGCTAGCTAGCTAGCTGATTTTCTTCTTCTTTCAGTTTGCTAACTGCTTCTACACTCCTGCTGTGATTTTGCACTTTATAAATGGAACTGACTCGACCTCAATCAATCAATCAATCAATCAATCAATCAATCAATCAATCAATCAATCAATCAATCAATCAATCTTTATTTCTATACCGCCAATTCACAACAACAGTTGTCTCAAGGTGCTTTCCAGAAAGAGCAGGTCTAGACAAAACTCTTTATATAATTATCTACAGAGACCCAACAAATTCCTCCATGAGCAGCACTTGGCGACAATGGCGAGAAAAAAAACTGCCCTTTAACGGGCAGAAACCTCGAGCAGATCCAAGACTCAGGGTGGACGGCCTACTGCCATGACCGGTCGGGTTTGAAAAAAAAAGAGAGTGGGAGCGAGAAAGAGAGAGAGACGGGTGAGGAGAGATACAAACAGGGGAAAAGCAGCAAAGATATCAGCTATAATCCACTTTCTCCAATCGCTCCATGGTCGGGCCGCGGCAGCAGCAGGGATCCCAGGTTTATAATAACATTAATATTATATGTATGTATAGACCTGTTGTGAGTCGCACATATGATAATAATACATGTGTCCACAGTAAATGTCACTGTCACTTCATTTCAGTCAGGATTACACAGATGTCTGTTCCATATCTGTTACTACCTCCGCTGCTGTCTCAGAGGAAGAACCACTCGGACCTCCAACGTTAGACCTCCAGTGCAATTAATTAAAATGAAGGGGAATAAAAAAAAAGGCGCGTTCCACTTGTAAAGGCAGTGGAAAATGGGCATATGATTGGTCGTTGGAGTTCTGGTCATATGCAACAACACTTAGCAGTGTCGACCTTGCTATAGATCAGATCTCGCACAATTGGTTGAGTTTATTATCCAACCATTGTTTATTGGGTGTGTGAGTCATTGCCTTCCCTCACAAATTGTATTGTAATCATCCCCACTAAGTACAAGCCTGTTTGGGATATCACATTGGATTGTGTGTGTTTGCATGTATCATCTACTGGACCACATGTATCTGAAAGAACCTCTCATTGTTGTAAATGTATGTGTCATTATGCAGTGCGATATAGAAAAAAGGCATTCCTAGCAGTCATCCGGGTTACCTTTGCCCTCTTAGTTTCTCGCAGGCCATATGTCAAAAACGGAGTTATCAAAGCGAGGGAAGAGTTCAGATTAAGGCCCAGTAACCTCCTCTGCATGGAGGTAAAGGCCACTATTCTGTATTTCTTCACACACCGCACCACTGTAACTGTTTTTCCTGCAAAGCCACGTAAGATGGTGTGTAGGCCTTTAGGTCATGAGGCTGTGTGTTTTTCTCTTACAAGTGAGTGTCTGTGTCTGTGCGCACGTTTGTCTGCATTTAGAGGGTCACAAAGGTCATTTGGGGTCAGCATGTTAAAACAGGCAGACAGAAAGTTTGTGATCTTTGACCCTGGCTTGTGCCTAGATTGAAGTGTAGACCCTTCCTGTCAAACACACACACATATACACATACACGTACACACACACGGACGCACACAAACACAAGCGCACCTCCCCAGTTAATGGCTCTCTCGTGTCGTCTATTTCTGGGTTGTGTCTCTGGTATAAATAGATTCACCTTTGCCCTGAGGACATGGACAATGTATTTGCCCACACACAAACACACACACACACACACACACACACGCAAAGTGAATTCTAGAATGCAACTTTAATCAGCAACAACTCATAAAACTCTGGATATTTTTCCACACATCACGTCAGTGGTTTTAATCATCTTGTTTTTCTTTTCAAAAAACTTTCTGGGGAGGGTTGAAATGTTTTTGGTGACCTCTGACCTTTGCTCTAGTGCCACTTTTGAGATGAATTGCTGGTGAAATGTGAACGTGTAATAGAGTATAGAATGTGTAATGATTCCCTGGATCATTGATCCATTTCAGCGCACTAACAACTTCCTATTATCAGACCTCAAATGGACTGAATATTGAATTTTTCTGTGGACCCTGGTTATCAAAGACGCCGGACAACATTATTGATAACTTTCTATTGTAATAGCTTTTATTAATTGCACAAAATGAATTTAGTTAGACCTGTGACTGATGATCCGCAAAATAGTGCATGCATAATTTCAGCCAAAGTATATCAAGGTTTCCCAAAAAATATGCAAAATTTCATCCTTTTCTTTTTCTTTTTCTTCTTGTTCTTCTATCATCATGTTGTGATATATTTCTTATGAGCTCCCCTCACTTAACTATATTACATTCAAGAAACGTATAACCTAAACAAGTAAAATCAAGCAAAATAGGGAATTTTTCTTTATTTTTTGTGACTATCACTGCTATTATATGATTAGAATGTTATCATAGAAATATATAAATAGCTAGGCCTTTCCTTTCGTCACTAACAGCAGGGGTATTTCCGTGAAAAGTCCCCAATTCCATGCTTTGTACAAACACCATCTTCCTGATGGAACTCCTAAAAGTAAATGTGGTGTTTGTCCATACTATCTATTGTAAAAAAAAAAAAAAAAGATGATCTGATTAATCCGACTAACAGTTGAGAAATTTTCGTCCCAAAACTTTTGGACGATAAAGCGCCCTCTAGTGTCAGGAATGGGGTTGGCTCACCATAAAAATAGGGAAAACCTCTCCAGTGAGTGCAGTAAGTCCAGTAAAACACTACAGTAAATACCTAAATTGCCAGTTAATTTGCAACAGTATGCATTTAACTAAGTCCACTTTTTTATTAATGAGTGTAAATTTGAACAGGTAGCTCCTGTATGAATGTGCGTGAATGGATAAATGCTGACCCGGGATGAAAAGTGCTTTGAGTGGTCGAGAGGACTAGAAAGGTGCTACACAGTATAAGTACAGTGCATTTAACATGTGCTTTAAAACAAGACAAAAACATTCAAACCCAATGTGAGGTTCAAATATACTGTATATTGCGGTAAAACATAAAGCTGGTCAAATGGGATGTACTAATATAGATAGAAATGGTGGCAGAGGCTTACGCACATCCGCTACTCACCAGGAGTGATAACCATTCACACAATCACTCAAACATCAATGACAAACTCCAGTTTGGAGCATTTTTGGTTTCAGTATCTTGCTCAGGGAATCTTCGACGTGCAGCCTGTAACGGCCAACCTCATGATGAATGAAGGGACGCTCTTCCTCCTGTGCCACAGAGAAGAAGAACAAAAATCACATGATTTGTTCAGTGAGAGAAACGGTCACATTTGTATTGTTTGTTTTGTTGTAATATTTTGTGATGGACAACAGCTATCTTTTAAAATGAGGAGTATTACATGAATGTCATTTGACCTTAAAGTGTCCTTCACACAGGGTTCCCTCAGTGTCACGGCGGGCCCTCAGTATATGATGGCTCCAGAGTGTAGTATATGCTGAGAAACAGAACGTGGATAGACCTATACTAACAAGAAAAAAATACATAAGCGGTCGCCACAGTGGATCAGCGGTTTCCATCTTGACCTGTCTTCTTCATCTTCCTCTGTCACACCAACCAACTGCATGTCCTCTCTCACTAAAGGGTTCCCAAGCTAGTGTGCTTCTAGTGATGGTCCCATGAAGGCTAGAGAAAATGGGTAGGGTGGTGTAAGGAAGTGCATCTGACGTAAAACCCAGATGCCACCATATGCAGAACATGACACTGATTTTTAAAAAATAAAAAAAAAGCACGAGGGTAAAAAAAAAAAAGAATGACAAGGATATGGACAACATGATAACGGAGTAAAGAAAAAAAAGATAAGCAGTCATATCAGCTGTCAGTAAAGTGACAGCTGAGAGGGAGATTACATCAACTTCAACCTCATTAGTGGAGACATCACCTGCAGTAGCCTGAGGTGTGCACACACACACACAATACACACGCACACACACAGAGAACATAATGCACTCACTCACAGATGACTATCTCCAACAGCTCAAGGCGAAAGCACTTTTACTTTCAATTACTCTGCTGTTCTGCTGCAGTCATCCCCCGATGACAAACATCATTGTCAAATCATATCCAGATTTTCTTCCACAACAGAGATGACTCATCAACTACTGGTGATCAAAAGAGTAACATGAAAACTCTTTTTGTCACTGTCACATAATGTGACAAACCACTAACAACAATTCTTTCAGTCATCTGCTTTTGTGATGTGTAATTTGAGTGTGTGACAAGTTAATTTTTCTTTCTTTTAAAGGTAAAAAATGTCTTACAATATTAAGAAAATGCTGTGGTCACAAAGAAGTGCTGGGTTGAAGTAGTGGGCGGAGATTTAAATACTGTCCAGCTTTTTTTTCCGTAGGCCGGACACAATGTCTGAAGAGTTCTTCTGTTTGTTCGTCTGTTTGTGTGTGTGTGTGTGTGTGTGTGTGTGTGTGTGTTATCAGTGGGTGAATAGGTCTGGCGCCAGAGATATATGATAAATACCGATTACACTCACATCGTGTCTTCTTTCATGTCTCATTGGAGATTCTGATGGAGAAAACAAGCTTAAACATCTGTGCCTTTCAACTACCAGATAACAAATAAAAACACTGTTATCAAACGGAAACTTTATGTGTGCCGACATCAAAACGGGCAGGAGTCAGACCAAACAAGCCCAGGATGATGATCTTGAATTAATATGAGTGGTTCTTTATGAACTCTCAGTAACGTACATGTGGCACTCCTAAAATAGGGTTCCCACATTTATGTGGTAAAATCTGAGAGCAATTAATACTCTAAAAATAATTTTGGTGTTCTATACAGACATATACTTGCAGTTAGAAGCAATTATTTGTTCATATGTGGTGACACAGGGGGACACTACGGCGCCCGTCCCTTGGACCTGTAACATACATATATTAGTGTCATAGAAATATTATCTCTGACTGACAGCATTTCTATCAATCATCATGACCTCTGAGCTAAAACCCCAAATCCTCAATTAAACTGAGAAAGTTAATTGAGGATCACTATGCGGATCACTGGTTGCTGGTGTCTCTACTTTCATGTTCTGTGAAACGGAGTTGCCCATGACCAGACTTGGTTTCTCAGCAGGGGCGTTACTGAATGCAGAGAATCTGATAGAAACATGGATGGTAAATGATAGCGATAGAGGCTGCCATGCAAGGCGCCACATGCTCATCAGGAGCAGTAACCATTCGCGCCATCATTCACACACCAATAGAACAGCCATTAGGAGCAACTTGTGGCTCAGTATCTTGCTCAAGGACACTTCGACATGTGGACCGCAGTGGCCGTAGATCAAACTACCAACCTTCAGATAAGCGGACAACCACTCTACCAACTGAGCCACCATCGTCCCTGTAGCTGCTGTCAGTCTGCTGGTAGACCAGAATCTGACGGACTGGAGAATGACATCAGTTTCCAGCCGTGTAGTATAATATACAAGAATCAAACCACAACATTAAAAGCACTAACTGGTGTTAATGTTGTAGCTGATGGTGCGTGTGTCAGCAGTTAGAACCAGATTACCTAAATTTCAGGTTTGCTGAAGTATTTTATATTAAGAGTAAAGACCTTAGAAAATGATGCTGAAAAAACAGTAAGAAGAGCTTAGAATCCACCCCTAACTGCTTCATACTGCGTTGAGGTAATCCACTACAGTTGAGGAATATTGATGATTGACAGAACTAAATGTTCTGCTGTCATTCCCTTAATTGTTAACTACGGTGGCCGAAAGGGGCAAACGCACTGCAGCCATCAATTTGACAACATGTGCATGCTGAAAATTAAGAAAACATCTTCATCAAGTTGATAACACACGCACGCTGCAAAAGCCACAACACAACATAATTAGCCGTGGTAGCTTCGCTTAACTTCCGGGTCATGCAGTCATGGGACTAAAAAAAAACTTTAATCGAAGTTGCGAAAAACAACAAATAGTTAATACTGAGCCTAACATGCACAGAACCCAAAGCTACAGTAAACAAGGTGAATTATAGTTGCTGAAATCTCTTAACCAGCCATTTTTATAGCTTTTGCATGTGACATTTTCACCATTGTGTACACGTTGCCATGGCGACAACTGAAGTCAGTATGCAGTATTGCCCCTGTCACCATAGTTTATAACTACATCTGATCTCAGAAAACTAAAAAACAAACCATTTTTGTTCTGGTTTCTGCTTCCTCGTGAATTTATATTGCCATAATCAAACTAGAACAATGAAATTCAAATGATTTTTCAAATTTCTCTAATCTCTATTTGGTATTGGAAAGGAAAATAAAAAAAAACATATATTTTTTTGATTCTGGTACCTCAAAAGCAAATATTAAATATTCGTTTCTGAAATGAAAAAATAAATACCAAAGCATACACGGAACGAGAAGCAATGGTCAGGTAGATTCAGCTAGAGGACTGTTAATGTGAGAAGTCAACTAATCCTTTGGTTGAACAGCCACAGGGTAGAGCGAAGAAGTCATCGAAACTTACAGGGTTAAGTTACAGCAGCAGAATGTGCAGTTGTCAGAAATAAACAGCAACTGAAAAAGAGATAGAGCACTTACTGCAGAATGTCAGCACTTGTGAAATCAGATGTTCAAATCTTGTCTGCCTTGTGTTAAGACTGAATAATACCAAAAACATGACTCACAAACACAGGCCGTCTTGGAACAGGTTCGGTGCTCAGGCACAAGTCCCAAACAGTGAGTTGAGGACAGAGTCCAATAAACAATTAGTGTCAAAATCTGGAGAAAAACATTCTTGAGAAAACGGGGATAGGTGGGGACAATTGTCTCCAATTTGAACCACAAACTGAAACAGAAAGACAGGAGAACACCGACTAAATAACACTGGATGTGGAAATAAAAAGACAGAAGTGACGGAGAACGGTGAACAGTACAAACAGGGAAACAGGAAACATTAACTAATACTTAATTGATATTCAATAAACTTTTGACATGAGTGTTCAGTCACCTATTTTATAAGGTACCCTTATCCTTATCCATTTCATAAATACTCAAAGTTGCTTTACAGCTACATATTTAAACAAGTAAATTCCAAATCAGACTTCAAAACATAAACAGCTCAGATTAACAACGACAACAGCGATAAAAAAAAAATCCCCCATTCATTACATGTTCAAAGCAGATCTAAAAAGGTGGGTCTTGAGAAGTGATGTGAACATGGGAGGGTCTTGGCAGTCTCTGATGCGATTGGGTAGTGAGTCCCAGAGGGACGGGGCAGCAAATGAGAAGGCTGATGATGTCTCATGGTGTTCATCGCACTCCGTGGATGAGCCGGGGGGCGGCGAAGGTTTGGAGGCAAAGACAGATGCGTTCTGCTTGGCAACTTTGACACAAGACACAAGAAACATGGATGTGTGAGATAGATTTTTATGAGTCTGAGATATGAGAAGGCCTTTCTACTGGCTTTAACATATATATATATATATATATATATATATATATACATATACAATAGTAGTAGTGGTACTAAGTATTGGATATATGGTTATTAGTGATAGCAGTAGAAGATGGCGTCTAGCAGAGCCTCAGCAGTAGATGCGGCCACCATTGGGGGCTCGGTTCAGCCAGGAGCCCAGAACAACCACCATTCCTGGGGTGATAGGACACAAAGACTCCCAGGCTCAAAGACTCCAGGGAGGGAATAGAGTCAGTGGTGCATTTATGGGGCATGAATTTAGCTATAAATGATATAGAAATAGATGCAGTCTAAGCCTGTGTCAGCGTGAGTATTGAAGTATTTCAGTGGGGTAAGAGAAGTCCCAGCGACAGGTGATGCGAGAAAATGGCACTTGAAGTTTGTTTCTGGTACCTAAACCCTGTGGTTTAGTTTTGCTGCATTCATTGCAATCAACACTGCTTTGCTGATTCCTTTTTGGAACTGAGAGTAACATTTTCAGTCCTCTCGTGGCGGTCTCAGGATATTCAGCCTTGATTTTGATCCAAAATGACAGCAGAGATGTTCATGCCCACCAGATGTGCAAGAGCGAGCGGTTGAGCGAGCGTATTCGTTGCGTCGTGAAATGCAATCAAAGCACAACAACTGTGTGACAGCTGAAAAACTCATAGCTTGGCTAACACAAACTGTGTCAGAGTCCAGTCCGGTTCGTATAAAAACAGAGCATCTGCAGTGTTTGGGCCGGACTCGGTCAGTGGTCTCAAGATCTCAGGATATTATATATAAATAAATATATATATATATAATTTTGCAGGCTCCTCCGTGTTCTGCAAGTGTGAGCAAGGAGATCTTTTTTTCTCAAATGGTTCTGACAAATTTCACATAAAACTAGGTTTTTTCATTTGATATTCTCATGTGTGCAGTGTTTTTTTTTTCCTGTGTGCGCACCTTAGCGGTAATATGCCGCTGCTATACATAACGCACATTTTCAGCTATCAATCTGAGCGAAACATTGACGTCGTTGGAGGTAGAGTTACACGGTTTATCACCTCGAGACTCTGAAATGTTGAGTGTGAGTGAGATAATAATTGACTTGAAATGAAGAAACTAGACGGAGAACGCTCAAATGTTTTTACTCCTCACTCTGTCTTTGGAAACAGCTGGCTTTCTAAAGTTTCAGCAACCAATAAAACTGCTTTCCTCCCTACAAAATATGCCTCTCACCTCATTTGTGTGTATCTGTGTGTGCATGTGTGTGTGCATGTGTGTGTGGGTGTGTGTGCGTGTGTGTGTGAACAACACCTGCATTCAGTATCAGTGCTGTCATGCTCCCTAATGACAAACACACGCCGCTGCTAAACCAACTGATACACTCCCTATCTGTCATATTTACACACATACTCACCCATCCCCCTAGATAAAAAATCACTAAATGAACCTGTTTCCATACATGTATTCAGATAAACACACTGATTGCGAATTGTACAGTTATAATGAAAACACAAATACACACACACAAACACACAAGGATGTCACAGTTTAGGCCATAAAGACACAGTCAGATGAAAGCAGTGTGATGTAGTGCTCTCCTCAGTCTCCTCAGTAGGAGGCAGGGGGGAACTAACTAGCATTGCCTATACATGCACCCCCCCTCACACACACACACACACACAAACGGTCACAGTGCACTTGATGAGTTGTGTGGCAGATATATGAGCTGGAATGTGGCTGTAAAACTAGTGTGGAATCACCCTGAGCTTTTCCATGAGCAGAAAGCAGCTTGGGGTGAGGGTTAGGGGAGCAGAAAATTGGGAAATGGGCTGCATGGGGAGAGCACAAATGACTGGAGAGAGGTGTTGAAGAGCTGTTATGGTGGTCTGTGTATAAAGGTTGAAATGGGAAAAAAAAAGAAGTAATTAGGGCTCAATAGAGAATATATATTTTTGTCGCCAAGTCATCTGTTGTTAGAATATCAATGTGTCAAAACTGAGTTACTGATAGCTCATAGATTTAAAGATCATTATATTACACAGAACACAAGACATATGGCTTAATATGGGATAAATAACTCATCCATTCTCTGTATGTGATAAGAATAATTGAAAATTTCCTATCTGAAAGTTTTCAGTAGAGATTAACTGTAGTGGTAATTACATTACATTGATTGAACCAGAGTTGATTTGTGCTTTAGATTACAGCTCCATAACTAAACAACCATATTTTTGCTATCGATTCTAGGTATCGTTGGTCCTCACGGGATGAATCCAAGTATGACCAAACATAAGTTTAAAACGCCGCCATGACTGACACTTTGGTTGATGACCGACTGTATTATAAACTGAATATTGTTGGTTATGTTTCCCTGAAGATTAAAACTGCTGCCAATTTCCACTTGATGATGTGAAATACTATGAGCCCTTCTGGTGACATTGAGGAAAAAAAAATGTCATTGCTTCCACTTAATAACTCATTCACAGAAGTTAATAGTTCATTCCGACACCCTAATAAGTCGTGGAAACGTGAAAAGAAGGAGTTATTTAGTCCTTTAATAACTTGTTTCCACATCTTGTTAAATCGTGGCCACAAGAAAATAACTCGTAACCACATTTTATTTTACTGTGGCTACGAGATAATAACACGTTCCCAAGGTTATTAAATCATAGCCACAAAATAATAACTCGTTCCCACAAGTTATTAAATCATGGCCACAAAATAATAACTCGTTTCCATAAGTTATTAAATCATGGCCACAAAATAATAGCTCGTTTCCATAAGTTATTAAATCAAGGACACAAAATAATAACTCGTTCCCACAAGTTATTAAATCATGGCCACAAAATAATAACTTGTTTCCATAAGTTATTAAATCAAGGACACAAAATAATAACTCGTTCCCACAAGTTATTAAATCATGGATACAAGATAATAACTCGTTTCACGCATTATTAAGATTAAGTCATGGCTGCAAGATAATAACTTGTTCCCACAAGTTATTAAGTCGTGACCATGAAATAATAACTCGTTCCCATAAGTCATTAAATCATTGACACAAAATAATAACTCGTTCCCACAAATTATTAAATCATGGACACAAGATAATAACTCGTTCCCACAAGTTATTAAATCATGGCCACAAAATAATAACTCGTTCCCACAAATTATTAAATCATGGACACGAGATAATAACTCGTTCCCACAAGTTATTAAATCATGGCCACAAAATAATAACTCGTTC
>VRLP01008218.1:0-17704 GCA_009660295.1 Lophius piscatorius
CTCTGTTCTTCTCCATCAGCTCCTTCTGACCTTCTCTGTTCTTCTCCATCAGCTCCTTCTGACCTCCTCTGTTCTTCTCCATCAGCTCCTTCTGACCTTCTCTATTCTTCTCCATCAGCTCCTTCTGACCTTCTCTATTCTTCTCCATCATTAGAATTGAACATTTCCTCATGAGGACTAGAACCCACCCGGTCTCTGCCGTATCTCCTCAGCAGCTTGTAGTGCCACACCAAGACGTTCTTCTTGGTTATTGGCTCCTTCAAGATCAAGACCTCCTTCTCCGCTTTCAGCCAGTAGTTTCCCGTCAGCCCGCAGCGCTGTGACGCCTCGGTGCGCTGAACGCTCACCCAGAACTCGTTCGCTGCAGCCAAAAGACAGAAGAGGGTCGAGTTGAAAGCTCCCGATTCCAGATGATCGTCTGTTCTGCGGTACTTTGTAGAAACTAGCGCCAGACTGTTGTGTGTTCTTACCCTCCTCTCTGGAGTAGTAGATGAGGTTCTCAGACATCTGCAGGTCTGGCGGTCCTCCATTAGAGACGGCCGGCGTACAGTTGCTGCCGCCGCTGCCTCCCTGCCGACAGACGGATACCAAAGACGTCCAATAACTTTTCACGGTATGTTTTTCCAAATATTGAAGAGTTGGCTTATTGGTTTATTTGTATCGTCAAGTTATGTGAACAAGAATGGAAGGACAGAAAGAGAGAGAGAATAGAAAGAGAAAAAGAACCGGCCTACATTTAATGTATTATTTATTATAAAGCGTGTCCACCAGATATTTCTATCGCGAGATTATAACTCTTTCCCACGAGTTACTAAGTCGTGGCTCCGAGAGCGTCACCAGACGGCAGACGCAGAATACGACGGCAAAACTGCAATGTGAAACCAGAACTGGTCAAACGCAAACAACCTAAGAAGACCGAAGCGTGTTTTAGACCGCCGTTCTGACTTTCAGGCGTAAAAGCCGCCATTTTTTTCTGTTTGAAATATCGTGGGGAAGAGAGTATTTTTTAAAATAGAACAAAAGTCGGGCTTCGGAGAAACTAGCTACTCACACTATGTTGAATGTATAAAGGTACCTGAAATGCGATGTCGCACATGGTGTCCATCCAGTCCATGGCGGCGTCCTTTTCTGAAGCAAAACAATACGTTTTGTCGTTGGTCTCCACACAGAAGGCCGCCATGTTGTCTTTGGGACAGTTCTCCGTCAGCGCGGGCAGGATGGAGATGCACTCGGACAAACGGATGATCTTCTTGTCAAGCTTCTTGGTTTTCTCGTTGGACCCGCTCCCCAAGCCTCCGCCTCCTCCACCTCCTCCGCCCGAGGGCGTGTCGAAGAACTCCAGGCGAGCGATGCCATTCTGGCTGGCGGGGTAAAGGACGAACCAGTGCTTCTTCCACTTCTGACCAACGGAAAATGAGGAAAAGTTCAGGATGAGAAGTAAGTTGGAAAAAACAAGAAACGGTTTTATGTTTCGACAAACCGAATATTATTATTATTATTATTATTATTATTATTATTCTATATTACAAGAAAAAGTAACAGCGCCAAAGTCTCATGAGAGGTCAGAGGTCAAACTCAGTCAGCAGGTCAGATCTGTTTGCCTACTTTTACTGATGGGAGATTCACGCTCAGTTTTAGTGAGTTCTACTTTCTGGCTGCTGCCTGAGAGAAGGAAGGAGGCAGGAGATGAAATTCATTTTATCATTCATTAACTGGAGGCATAAATTCAAACGTGTGATTCCATGATGATGATTATGATGATGATGATCCTATTTGATCGTTATTTTAAACTTAAGACCTTTAACAGACGGCGGGTCTGAATGATCGCCGTGACCCGGAAGGTTTCGTTTATAAGAAGGTGAAATTATGGAGTTCAAATCCAGACTTCTCCTATTTCAAGCTCCAGATTTTAAGCCGTGATTGTTTTTTCTTAAATGTCTATTTCGATGCTTGAGCGTGATGAGAAACTCGACCAATCGTTAGATTTCTAACCAGCTCCAAAGTAGGTCAGGGCCGCATCATCTGTCGGCGAGGACAGATGATGAGGAAGCAGCAGCAAACAATGAGCTCTTCCTCCCGAGGGACGGAGAGCGAGATGAAACGAAACCACAACAACACAAAACCAGACCTGTGACCGATAGAAGCTCAGAGAGTCTGAGGGACGCCACCGAGGCGTGATGACGGGCGCCACCGAGGCGTGATGACGGGCGCCACCACGGCGTGATGACGGACGCCGTGTGAGTTTCAGAACAGCGACGATAGAAGTCAGCACACATGTAAAAACGAGTGTTAGGAAAGTTCATGCTACGTCCCTGTGTGTGTGTGTATGTGTTTGTGTCCTTATGTGTATGTTTGTGTGTGTGTGTGTATGTGTGTGTGTGTGTTTGTGTCTTTATGTGTATGTTTGTGTGTGTGTGTGTCTGTGTGTATGTGTGTGTGTGTGTTTGTGTCTTTATGTGTATGTTTGTGTGTGTGTGTGTGTGTGTTCGAGTGTGTGTATGTGTGTGTGTTTGTGTGTGTGTGTGTCTGTGTGTATATGTGTTTGTGTCTTTATGTGTATGTTTGTGTGTATGTGTGTGTGTGTGTGTGTGTCTGTATGTGTGTGTGTGTGTGTGTGTGTGTGTGTGTGTGTTTGTGTGTGTGTGTGTGTGTGTGTATGTGTCTTTATGTGTGTGTTTGTGTGTGTGTGTGTGTTTGTATGTGTGTCTGTGTGTGTGTATGTGTGTCTCTGTGTGTATGTGTGTGTATGCGTTTGTGTCTTTATGTGTATGTTTGTGTGTGTGTGTGTGTATGTGTGTGTGTGAGTGTGTGTATGTGTGTCTCTGTGTGTTTGTATGTGTATGTGTGTATGTGTCTCTGTCTGTGTGTATGTGTTTGTGTCTTTATGTGTATGTTTGTGTGTGTGTGTGTCTGTGTGTGTGTGTATTTACTGTTTAAAAACATAATGATCAAACATTTTGTTGTTTTATGCTAAACTCAGATATTCAATTAATAACTGCCCCAAAGAAATGTTTCCACTTGAGTAAAAATGATTTCCTTGAACCATGAAGACATTAAAGGTTTAACAACGAGCGCGTGCAGAACCAGCTGCTACTCCCAACGTTTGAAAAAAAGAAAGAATGAATAAATGTTATACATATATATAAAGATAATATAGGAGTCACAAACGCCGTCGTATTAAACGCCAACCTGTGGAAATAGAAGAATGACGATACTAGTTCTACTTCAGTCCTTTTATAAACCCTGAGTCGCGGTCCTGCTGGAGGTTTCTGCCTGTTAAAGGGCAGTTTCTATCTCGCACTGTGCTGCTCACGCAGGAATCTGCCGGGTCTCTGAAGGATAATTACATAAAGAGTTCGGTCCGGACCGGCTCCTTCTGGAGAACACCTTGTCGCTTGTTTAGGAACAGAGTAAACAGAACAGAACCGCTCAGAGGCAGAAAAAAAGCAGAATGTGAGACAGAAGCAGAATGTGAGACAGAAGCAGAATGTGAGACCCGTCTGTTGTTTTAACAAGAACCCCAACAACAAATACGCCAACGTTAATATTCTACGTTTCATCTGTGGTGGAATCAGAAAACAGAGGGAGTTTTAACTTTATAGTTTAGTTTAACACAGAGTTCTGAGTCAGACGGTTTAATAGTAAATGTTTTACTGTTCCATAGGGCGGAGCTTTTCTTAATATACAGGTTTCCTGCCAGGTCTTACAAAGTCCAGATTAAGATGATCTATTATGTGTGAGGTCTTAAATGTGAGCTCAGGCTTTTAAAGGCGTCACAGTTCATTTAATGCTTCTTCAACCCACTGATCCTCAGGAAGAAGCTCTTCTCCTCTCCAAACACACGATTCTGTGCACACGGGTCAGCGGGTCCATTCTCGTGACCCGCATTCTGATCTCTCTTCATGACCGCCACACTTTGGTGCTCGTATGGACCTGAAACCGCTCTGAAGTTTTCATTTGTAACGGCTTCCGGGATATAATTTTTAAAAATGGGATATGAAATGTAGAAAGTTAAGATTAATCCTCTTATTTCTATTGGCTGTTTTTTGTTTGTTTTGTTTTTTGCGGACCTCCATGAGTCTCACGTCAAAAATAAAATTAGTTGGGAAGTTATTTAGGAGAAACTGTGTTCTGTAACAACAACAACAACAACAATAAGCCATGTCTATGTGGCCATAAAATCTGAAAATGGTCCTTGAAATAATTTTGGGGCTATAGTCCCTGAATAATAACAATCATTAAAAATGTAATTTAATATTTTGCTCTGCTTTCAAAATAAAAGCAGGATGATATATCGTGGTGATACTTACGTGAAGTTCTTCATAAATCGCGGCGTGAACACACGAGTCACTGAAGGTGCGTGTGTCTGCGTGAGGGCCTGATATAACTGAGGTCACATGACCTCTGCTGTGCAGATATTTGACTCCTGCTTCAACATTTAAACTGATTAAATGCTCCAATTACAGCAATGACAAAAAGAGAATCAGCCCTATGTTAGAACCTCGCAGTCAGAGCAGTTTTTCCTAACGCACATGTGAACACAACTCATTTCTGTTCACTGCCAGAAAGGACAGGAAATGTGTGGGACTACTATTACCCACAATTCCCTCTGCTTCCTCAGTCTGCATCCAGCTGTGTCTCAGCGTATGTGTAATAATAATAATAATAATACATTTAATTTATAATAATAATAATAATAATAATAATGCAAATGTTGACGAGCCTGTTTGTGATGTTTCATGATTTCCCATGGTGGTGCATCCTGGACCATCTGTTGCTGCACACACACACACACACATATACCCACACACACACGCACACACACATATACCCTCGAACACAAACAAATATACACACACACACACACACACGTATACCCACACACACACACACACACACACATATACCCTCACACACAAACAAATATACACACACACACACACACGTATACCCACACACACATACACACACACACACACGAGAATCATCATGTCCATATGAGGTAACAGACTTGTAGAACTCAGTGCCACATTTAGTGGAAATTATGCAAAACCATGTTGTGGGTGACGCAGAGACACTTCCTCACTGCCTGAGAGGATTGGCATATGGCCTTTATGGTTGTATCACACTCTACAACACTCTAGAACAGATCC
Source organism: Lophius piscatorius (assembly GCA_009660295.1). Classification (NCBI taxonomy): domain Eukaryota; kingdom Metazoa; phylum Chordata; class Actinopteri; order Lophiiformes; family Lophiidae; genus Lophius; species Lophius piscatorius. The sequence continues at coordinate 5,154 of VRLP01008218.1, forward strand.
TCACTAGGCAGCGTCTTCTGACGCCGTTCAGTCAGAACCAGCATCACCTGTTTTGGACCATTTGTTCTTTGGAATTGGACATTAAGGGCTTTGCTCCTGACGTTCCTCAGTGACCATGTAGCCAGGTCATCGGTTGTCCTTCCTTTGGAAGGTTCTAACCACTGCAGACCAGGAATTACCCAAAAAGACCTGCAGTTCTAGAGACGTTCTGATCCAGTCTTCAAATCAACACACTTTTCTGACTCTTATCAAAATGACTGAGGACCAAAAGGTCTTCATCAGGACATAAAACATGAGCTGTCTTTGAGAATCAGAACTTTACATAGCCGTTAAATCCCCGAGCATTTTTGGAACAAAGGAACATTTTCTGCTGCTTTTCCCCCAAATAAGATGTCCTTCAGGAATCTGTTTTTGTTTTTCCTGCCATTCAACACTGGAGTTGACATAGCAGCATATTTTAGTCTATAGCACAGTACCTTCTATTTCTGTCAAGTCTTCATTGTGTTCCTCACTTCTGCCACGGAGGTTTTGTTTTTGCCTGCTGTGATTTGCAGTCTCAGGAGAACTGTCTGAGATCAGCTCAGTTTTATCCCATAATACTTTAAAGATGTCATCCATGCCTTTATCTCACCCCTTTAGATTACTGTCCCTCCTTTTATACGTGTTTGATTCGGCAGAATTTACACGAACCACGGCCAGTCTTCTCACCACAAACAATATTACTCAGTTCTTATCCTCTTCATTTAAGAATTGATGGTATTGATATATTGAAACGATTGATAACTTTATCCGTTACACAGAGTTAGTGATTCAGGCTATATATCTAGGCTATCTAAGATCAATCTACCTAACATGAAGCGGTTTCCTCATAGATGAGGCTATTTCTTCAATGGTTTTAATGTTTTGGCTGCTGGTCCAGTAGTTATGATGTAAGGCTATCTCGACGGTGGTTATAAAGTTTTGGCTGATCTCCCAGTAGTTATGATGTCATAAATTGTCTGGATCAACAACATTTTTTCTTGTCTCTTCAGCGCCCCCCTGTCCTTCTCTTTGTGGTTGTGTGTTGGCGTTTGGGTCGTGGTCCAGCTCATCTCAGCACCGGACTTCAATCTTCTCATTCTGTCAAACCCGGCGGATCCACCAGAAGATCATACTGGAGGTTCCGAAGAATCCTCTGCTGGTTCTTCTGGACACTTTCTTCAGCTCCAGTCTGGTCCCCCTGGACCGGGTTCAACGTCCTCGCTCCTTCCCCAACCGCTCCGCCCCTCCGCCCAAGTGAAGTCCAATAAGCCCACTTCACTCGCCTCTTTGTCTGCGTCTGAGTCCAGCATCACTAAAGATATGGACCTTTTTTGGACAGAGGCAGTCACAAGAGTTTAACAACTAACTTCACGGATAACAAAGACGACACAACGACATCGCCCGAAGATCCACGTCTCAACAGGCGATCCGGAAAGTTTAAGTTCTGGGCTCACAGAAAATCACCATGGTGATATAAATAAAAAACAGAAGAAATCCTGTAGCCGTCAACTTTGACGCATGAACAGTGTGTGTGTGTGTGTGTGTGTGTGTGTGTGTGTGTGTGTGTGTGTGTGTGCGCGCACAAGTTTAAAGAGACTGGAGATGTTAGACATCAGCCTGGAAGAGGACGTGTCTGTAAACTGACCCCACACACTGTGAGGAGGATGGTTGGACTGGAAAAAGACTCCAATGATCACAGCTAGAGAGGTCAGAGGTCAGATGAGACCAAAGTAGAGCTTTTTGTCAACCGACATCTAAGGTGGGTGTGGCCTAGCAAGAAAGCAAGCAACAGAGAAAAGCCCCTCATACCCACTGTGAAGTCTGGTGGTGGATCTTTGATGCTGTGGGGCTGTTTTTCTTCCAAAGGTTCTGGACATCTTGTTAAAGACATGGTTCCATGGACTCCATCAAACACCAGCAGATCCTGGATGAAGACCTAAAAGCCTGTCAGGAACCTTAAAGTGGGCCGTGGTTGGACCTTCCAGCAGGACAATGTTCTGAAGATCAACCCAAGAACTGCTTCTGACCAAAACTTCTGTTTACCACCAAAGATCAGGTGTGTGATGAACAAATGAAGGGAACACGCTCAAGGACCCCATTAATCATCAGGTCATCGTTTTAAACAAGCCTCAAGGTCGGTTCACCACCATCATCATCATCATCATCATCGCTCACACTCTCCTGATGACCAGCAGGGATCTCCAGAGCGTTTACGATCTGAATGCGGCAGACATCCAGGGAGTTCTCTTCTCTGAGATCATCAGCGCTCCAACAAAGTAAATGTTTTAGTAATGAAGTGAAACGACTTTATAAGATTACAGATTAAAACTCGTGTGAGAAAACAGGAAGTCTCTTCATGGAGTAATGGTGGTTAAAGGTTCTTCTTGGTTTTCTATCTAAATAAAGGGTCTCTCTAACCACATCTGCTGCACAGTCACATCACCAGAGGTAGTCGGGGGGCGTTACCTCTTTTCTCAGTCTGGGGGAGGTTCTGTTGAGCTTTTCGGAAAATAGAGTTTTAAAATAAAGTTTTAAATATCTGCAGTGAGCGAAGAGGAGGTTTAGTTTTAACATTAAGATCAACGTTTCAGACAACATTTGTTTATTTTCAGGACTATTTCCATATTAGAGTCAGGAATAAGAATAGTCCTACTCTCCCATCCCCAACAGTAAGGGTCTGTCTCTGAAAGAAGAGGTGGAGGAGGTGGAGGAGTTTAAGGACTTCATCTCAACTGTTCAGAGCAGCCAGGAGTGTGTGTGTGTATATGTGTGTGTGTGTGTGTATAGTGTGTGTCTGTATAGTGTGTGTATATGTGTTTGTGTGTGTGTGTATAGTGTGTGTGTGTGTACGTGTTTGTGTGTATGTGTATAGTGTGTGTGTTTGTGTGTGTGTATAGTGTGTGTGTGTGTATAGTGCGTGTGTGTATATGTGTTTGTGTGTGTGTGTATAGTGTGTGTGTGTATAGTGCGTGTGTGTGTACGTGTTTGTGTGTGTGTGTATAGTGTGTGTGTTTGTGTGTGTGTATAGTGTGTGTGTATAGTGTGTGTGTGTATATGTGTGTGTGTATAGTGCGTGTGTGTATATGTATATGTGTGTATAGTGTGTGTGTATAGTGTGTGTGTATATGTGTTTGTGTGTGTGTATATAGTGTGTGTGTATATGTATATGTGTGTGTATATGTGTTTGTGTGTGTGTATATGTATATGTGTGTATAGTGTGTGTGTGTGTATAGTGTGTGTTTGTGTATATGTATAGTTTGTATATGTGTGTGTGTATAGTGTGTGTGTGTGTGTATAGTGTGTGTGTGTATAGTGTGTGTGTGTATAGTGTGTGTTTGTGTATATGTATATGTGTGTATAGTGTGTGTGTGTATAGTGTGTGTTTGTGTATATGTATAGTTTGTATATGTGTGTGTGTGTATAGTGTGTGTGTGTATATGTGTTTGTGTGTGTGTGTATAGTGTGTGTTTGTGTATATGTATATGTGTGTATTGTGTGTGTGTGTATAGTGTGTGTTTGTGTATATGTATAGTGTGTGTGTGTGTGTATAGTGTGTATAGTGTGTGTGTGTGTGTGTGTATAGTGTGTGTGTGTATATGTGTGTATAGTGTGTGTGTGTATAGTGCGTGTGTGTATATGTATATGTGTGTGTGTATGTGTTTGTGTGTGTATATGTGTGTGTGTGTATATGTATATGTGTGTGTGTGTATATGTATATGTGTGTGTGTGTATATGTATATGTGTGTGTGTGTATATGTATATGTGTGTGTGTGTATGTATATGTGTGTGTGTGTATATGTTTATGTGTGTGTGTGTGTGTATAGTGTGTGTGTGTGTCCACTGACACCTCTTACATAAATTCTCACATGAGTTTCAACGTATTTAGTTCAGCTTCCTGTGTTAGTTTTCTCTTCTCTAACAGGTTTTTTTTTGTATCCAGTTCCTTTTTCTTCTTGAGTCGTAGAAACAGGATATTTAAAAAAACTTACATTAGTTTGTTGTTTATCCCGGAGCATGTTTGTTGATTCGTCTCGTGACGGAAACAAAGACTCTTTTACAAATCAGAAAATGAGTTCTCCTTCAGCAGCGCCCTGAAACCAAAGGCCTGGACTGAACTCTCACTCACGCACACGCACACGCACACACACACACATTCACACACACATACATACACACATTCACACATACACACTGACATACATACACACACACACTCACACACATACATACACACACTCACATTCACACACACATACATACCCACACACTCACACACACACACACACACATTCACACATACATACACATATACACACACACACACACACACTGACATACATACACACACACACACTCACACACATACATACACACACTCACATTCACACACACATACATACCCACACACTCACACACACACACACCTTTCACACACGCACACACACAAACACACTGCTGCTTGGATGTGAGACAGAAAATCCTCAGGCTGTGGTTACGCAGATTCTCCGATGAAGTTTCTTTCTCGCGACACTTTACTTCATCTCAGTTACGTTTTCTTAAGTTTCCTGTATTTGTAACTTTGAACTTTAGTTTGACACAGACACACGACTACACACAAACTCACACTGAAGTCTGACTCTGGAAACTTTTTCACATCTGTAAAACGTTTTTAAATACTTTTTAAAGTTTAAGACAGCTTCGTTCGTCTCTTGTTGTCTTATTTCTGATTCGCAGTCGCAATTATTCTCCCTCACAAAATATATATTACTTATGATCATTTGTGTTTCCTGAATATTCTGGATGTTCTTGGTCGACGTTGAACGTTTGTTGAACGTTTGTCGTTAAAGGAGTTAGAGGCGTAACGGAGTCGTTGTTGCAGATCCTTCTTTTAATGCAAAAACTCTAAACCTTTTCTATGGACCAATTTTCACATTCTACATCCCTTTCGAACTCAGTGCGAGGAAGAACTGGGTTGAATTTGGGAAAGATCAGTTGCATATTTCTGACACTAGGGGGAGCTTCATCTCCAAACGTTTTCGGGCCATAATTTCTCACTTGTTGGTCGGATTTAGTCCGACTTTGGAGCAGATGAATCGACTGGAGGAGATGAACATTTACGGGTTTCAAGTTTTACTCGGAGAGTTCATCTCTTGATCACTAGAGGGAGCTTTAGTCTACAAAAAAGAAAACTCTTTCAGGCAAAACTTCACATTTGACTTGAGGAGTTTAAATCAGGGGGATTGTTTGCAGAACGCAGAGGATCGGGGGCTTTGCAGGGATGACAGACAGCAGGGGATAAATGTCTGAGACACCATCTCCTCTTAAATGACGGTTGTAATAGATTACTAAGGAGTTACCATAACAGTTTTTAACTGCACACATATTAACTGTAAAAAGTCACTTTTGTCTTGGACCTACCTTTCCAAACTTTTGATGCTGCACGTAAAGTCGTCCCTCCTTCACGTGGGTATCCATGCCCCCCAAAACTCCTCCGGGCCACCCTTCCTCCACAAACACGAGATGTGACTTGAAGTGGACGCAGGAAAATCAATTATTAGGGGTCTATTTTTCCCCTGAACTTCTCACTTCCGCTCCGCAGCCGTCAGAAGGCAATCATGGTGAGGCGCGCGCTCAGCTCTGGCATTGTGTAAATAAATCGGTCAAAATAGGCGCGCGCTGGTCCCACAAAAGTTAAATAAATGTCCGAGAGTTGTCGATGAGTCGCCTGACTGTCGTCTCTCACTCCTCCTGCAGGGCTGGACCAGTAGAAAGGTAAGTATAATAGATAACACGCAGGTTCCGCCTAGAGCTTTCAAAATAAAAGCATCTTCTAGCGAGGCTGCAGATAAAAGGACATTTTCAGGAATATTTAAGTTTTTTTCTCCTAATAAACCCTTGGCATACAAGTCAGCGACATTTTAGATCTTCTTGTTACATCATACATATGAGAAACACATTATAAACCTATAAGGTCAAGTTTTAAAGGAATACATGGTTTTACTAAATTTAATTCAACACAAACAACAGCAGACACATGAACTAGCCCTACGCTGTCATCCCCAACAGCAAAGGGTATATCCCTGAAAAGCCCCCAATCCCTTGCGTTAAACAGGAAGTTCCCCTTATCGAACATGTCAGATTAAATGAGAAATTTGGACAAAATATGGCCTGAAAACTTTTGAAGATTAAACTCCACCTAGTAGTGGAAATATAAAACCAACCGTTCCCCAAATCAATTAAAATCTTCTTCATGCTACGGTCAATTCAGGTAGAGAATTTCCAAATACATGAAAGAGTTTTTGAGTTATCGCACTAGAAAGATGTAGCTGCAATAATTATTCCATAATATTTCTAACTTTTGTACTATGTGTTTGTACTTGTATAATTCATTATTATTATTATATTAATTGGTGACCTCATCTAAATCATTTTATATTAATTTTTACATGTTTCAGGGATTTACAATATTTTGAGCCCAATTCCCCATCCTGTGTTTTTATTCTGAAACGTGAGCGCGCTGACATCCGGTATGGTAGTCACTCTGTGGTTTGAACTTGACTCCCGCTGCTGGATTGAGCAGCATGTTGACCGCTCTTCTTCCTCTCCTCCCACCTCTTCACTCTTGTGTAACTTCTCTATTAGTTATAAAAACTTTCGAACAGACTCAGGATTAAACTGCGCAGGGACAAAACACGATGGTGGTTTTTGCAGATTAAATAAGAACAACACAGCAGAACGATGAAGAACTGGTACAACGTGCAAACAAATATTAAACTTCTGTGAGCTGCTGGTTAACCTGCAGAGATTCTGGAGGAATGTGGATCAGCAGAAGAATGGAACTTCTTTAAAAGCAGCTCGTGTGAGCAGAATCAAAACAAACTGGACCTCGAAAATAAAATAATGTTCTGCAGATCCCTCCTGCATACTTACATACAGGCAGTCCGTCAAATTACCAGATGGATAGAAAGATAGACAGATACACTGTAAACATTTAAGTACAATTTAAAAAAAACATATAAAAGTGAAACAAAATTTTAAAAAAAGAAAAGTAAAGTGAATTAGCATGAAAAAAATTAACGTGTCAACCTGTTTATTATTAACCAGGACAGGACAATAACCAGATTACAGTAAACTATGTCTTTCTTTTACGTAAAATTTGACATTATTTCACTAATATTTACCATATTTTTAGCATCTTGTTACTCTACAAAATAATGATATGCTCATTTTAAATGACTAAAGTTTCTTTTGTATAGTAAATTTAAATGTATATACCAGTAAAAAGTGTATTTTAAGCCGAATAAAAATTTTACAGTATTGATATGGTTGTGACATAGTATTTATCCATTCTTTCTTACCAAAGGTTTGGATTTTAACTGTAAAATTCAGTGTTTTTTTACATTTTTCCTACCACTAAAATAAAGTAATATACTGTTTTGTTTCTTTAAGATAAATATTTGCATCCAATTAATTGATATACTGATTTAATTTCAAAGTATTTTATTGTGACCATACGTATTTTACATTTTCTCCATATTTTTTACAGGGAAACTTCAGCAACCGCCACTGCTGTGGTTTAACTGTAATAAATGTAGATTATTTTTACAGTGTAGATATATAAGTAGAATAATGTGCTGCAGATTCCACCTGCTGGCTCACAGTCTTCATCCCCTGTGTTTCTAATAAAACATCATCACTGTAGAATGTCTAAACGGTCAATTCAGGATCTTTTTTTTTTTGCTCAACACTACCGCCATCTGGTGGTACTCAGTCAGCATTACAAATTAAAACCCAACTCTCACTCTCGCGATATTTGATCAAGCGGACCAAAACAGGAAGTGACATGGCTTCGGTGTTCGGCGGAGTAGAAGGGTGAGATGATTTGAAATATATAACATAACTTATGCAGTGGGCCGTTTTTAAATGAAAACTAAAACAAAGTATATACGGTACACCTGTTATTTAATATATTTGCGGTCAGTAAAGTAGAATTAGGGCACATTAGTTCAAACTGAAAGCGTTTCGGTCGGATGGACTTCCTGCTGTGTCACTGCGTCACCTCTGACCACAGATGAAGAAGACTTTAATATGAAACAACTCAGTTTTGTTCGACCTTAAATAGTTTCGATATGCAGGAGGAAACAGTCATTTCACAGACTGTAGGAAGTCTAATCAGTGTCTGTACTTAATATGATGAGAAAGACTTAAAGAGAGGTGGTTAAGTATTCAGGTCATGTGACTTCATGCCAGCGGCCAAAAACATGATGGTATATTTAATTTGAAATTAATTTTATATTTTATTTGACAGCCTACGTGGACAAATACACTGGCCATTAGACACCATATGAGTGTTATTCTTTAATGTTTATTATATTTAGGATCAGGGATTGTTATATAAAAAATAAACTTTTTGAGGAGGATTTCACATGTTCTTGTTGAGAAATAATCATCTGGACGCTTGTATTTCCCTCGGGATAAACTACGTACTTTCCTATCTTCCCACCTACCCTCTTACCTACCTACATACCTACCTACTTACCTTCCTTCCTTTCTTTCTTTCTTCCGTCCTTCCTTCCTTCCCTCTTTCCTTCCTTCCTTCCTAGCTACCTACCTACCTACCTACCCTAACCCTCCTACCTACCTACCATCCTATCTACTCTCCTACCTACTTACCTACCTACCCTCATGTGTGTACTGTATGTGTGAGTGTGTGTATTTATGTTTTTGTGTGAGTGTGTGTGAATGAGTGTGTGTGTGTGTGTGTGTGTGTGTGTGTGTGTGTATGTATTCAGAACTTTCATGTTTGTATCATCATTATTATTATTTGTTATCCAGATAAGGGGATAAAACAGGGCCGTTTATGTTTGGAGGTCTGTATTCTACAGATCATTTATAAAATAAAGAGCTGAAATATTGATTTCTCTTCATTTCCTCCTGAATGTGTGTCATTGATTCGTTCAGCGGTGTACATACTGTATGTTTCTCTAAGTACAGACAGAGAGGTGGAGTCTGTCCGTAGTTTTGCGACGCGATGGTTCAGCAGATTCAGAGGAAGATGAGGAAGACGAGGGTAGACAGAGGAGCAGTGTGAGGACAGTAACAGCAGCAGTGAGACTTTGCTCCCAGCGGTTTCCTCTGCTTCCAGGGCTGGTAGGATGCTGCTGGAGGAGTTCCTCAGGGAGATGAGGGAGTCATAAATGTTAGTAGCTTGTTGTTTAGTCAAAGATGTGAAGAACTACTGTTCATAATCTTTCCTTCTACTTTTTAAAAAGAAACTTTGGATGTAAAACATGAAAGAAAGTTCATTGAATATTAATTATCCATAAAATGTGTAAAAGTCACACACAAACTATTACATAAAGTTTAAAAAATCCTGAAATTTAAACCCTCACTGGTCAATGGAACTCAGGAGATACCCAACTGAAAATGAAATTAAAGATATACTTTAAAAAAAAAGAAAATCATTATTAGTTTTTGTTGCCTGGTAACATTAGAAAATAGCTTTTATTTATTCCCAAACATTAAGGGTTAATATAATATAATTTTCATCTTTTAAAAGCCAAACTGCAAAGTCATTGATAAAAGTTGTGGATATGCAAATATAATAGAAAACTATCTGTTCTTAAGTTAAAAATAAAAACCTTTAGGTGATTTTCAAACTAGGAAAAGAAATTACCATGAAATTCCAAATGGAACATTACAGATCTTTAACAAAGGGAAGAATTTAAAGAATAACTTTGAAAAATACCGACATTTTTTATTTATTTTTTTATCAAATATAATGAGTGTGACCAAATCTCGACAAACTAAACTTTTTTTTTTTGCAAACTAAGACGTTTTCAGTTTATTATTATTATTATTATTATTATTATTATTATTAATAATAATAAACAGGTTTGTTTATGTGGGACACACAGGCAGAATCTGCAGGTCAAAGGTCAAAGTTGGACAACGTGTTTGTTAAATATAACTTTCCCATCTATAAACTGTAAAAACAGTATTGAATTCAAAAAGAACCTTAAGTTTCACATTCCTACAGCTTGTGGACGACATCCTGCTTATATTTCCTCTTTCGATCTGAATAACTTTTTTTTTTAATTACAGTTCTTCTTTTCAGGAGCGAATCCGTCCAAACTCTCCAGTAAAACAGAACCGAGATCCGAGATCAGATCCAAGTCACGGCTTCCATTTTTTCCAGTACGCTTCTGTTTTATTTGCCATATTTATTAGTTTTATATGGCTCATAAAATATGATGATATTAAAAATGATTTATTAACTTTCATTAATTGAATATCTCAGATACTTTAAATTCATCATAAAATGAAGAATCATTCGGTTAAGCATTTTAATTAGTTTACCTCGACATTTTGGTAGAGAAAGAAAACTTTTTGACATTATTGAGACTTCTTTGGGGGGTTGAATAATTCTGTTCCGTCAGTCTTCACATGCTTTATTTAATTTGTCAGATAATGTATCTAATTAGACTTTTTTAATATCCCTGTTATCATTATCATTATTCTAAAAATCATTTTTGCACATCAAAATAAGACGGTGTTTCCCCGCATGCATGATTGGGTTTCTGTTTCCTGTTCTCCAGTGGAGGAACCCACTCCAAAGCCGTGTTGGTGACAGCAGATGGAGAAATCCTGGCAGAGACGGAGGGTCCGTGCTCCAACCACTGGGTAAGATCCAGGTAACGGAGGTAGTCTGCAGGTGAGAGGGGGCGGAGCCAAACAGAGGATGGTAATGACGGGAAAAATGAAAACAGTCTTTTGTTGCACCTTTCCCCAACTTTTTTAAGACTCGTTTCTCCCATAAAATTCCAGAATCAATAAACATCAATGATGTAGATGAGCAACAATTAAGATATTTAGAATTAAATAAATCGATATTAAGATTTTGCAGTGTAACAACTTCCTCAGGAATCTGTGTTTCAGATGAATTCTTATCATAATCCAACTCAATGTCCTTAATGTAGGATTACTGATGCCAGTCAGGTTCTGTCCGTCCGTGTCTGTGTGTGTCCTCAGCTGGTCGGGGTGGACAAATGCCTGGAAGTCATAAACGACATGGTCCAACGCGCTAAGATGGAGGCAGGGCTGGATCCAAACACGCCGCTAAGCTCATTGGTCAGTCAAAGTCTTGGTTAACGTTTACCCACCTTCGTTCACTTCTTCAGGAAGTATCCGATGAAGATCAACCACGTGTTTCCGTGTGAACAGGGAATGTCTCTGAGTGGAGGGGAGCAGAAGGACGCCATCGACAACCTGATGGTCCAGATGAAGGAACGGTTCCCGTCTCTCAGCCAGCACTACTTCATCACCACTGACGCCATCGGCGCCATGGCAACAGCCAGCGATCGTGGTAACTAGACCCCGTTCTTCTTTTTCATTTCGCTCTTGTCAAATTTATGCAAAGATAAGTCAGACTAAAGACTGAAGACGTTCAAAAAGACATTAACAGCATATTTACCTCATTTAACCTTCGTCTTATTTTCATTTGTTTCACTTAATTCATTTGCATAAAGTGTAATAAATGATCTTAGGCCTCGTACACGTCATTCATTTTAATAGGATATAAATAGATTAATTTATTGTTTTTTATTTTTAGTTGTATTCTAGTACCGTCTTGAAATATACTTTGTTACAGACATATTGGATATCACGACTATGTAGGAAAGTATAAAACCTTTAGCCTCTGAGGTGTCTTATCATGTAATGAGTGTCTTTCAAAGCTTTATGACGGAATTAGTTATTATCATGTTATCATCATGCTATCATCGCGTTATTATCATGTTATTATCATGCTGTCATGTTATTATCATGTTATTATCGTGTTATTATCGTGTTATTATCGTGTTATTATCGTTTAATACTAGCAGGTACGTTCTCTTTTTATAGGAGGCGTAGTTCTGATATCAGGCACCGGCTCTAACTGTAAGTTGGTCAATCCTGACGGCTCACAGGTGGGCTGTGGCGGCTGGGGTCACATGATGGGTGATGAAGGATCAGGTAGAAATACGTGTATGAATGATTGATAACGTCACTGACCCAACCCAACTCTCACCAAGTCTTCGTATCTCTCAGCGTTCTGGATCGCTCATCTGGCAGTGAAGATGGTATTTGATGCCAGAGACAAACTGGTCCCGCCTCCTCATGACATCACACATGTCAGACAAGCCATGGAGGAATACTTCCAGGTCAGACTTCTTCGCCGTGGAGGAAATAAGTTCATTCTGTTCAGAAATAAACAAAAACCAGAGAGTCTTCTAAATCTAAATCTGTTGATGCTGCATCCTGTGAAGGAAATGCAAAGGTGACAAACAGACAACTTCTTCTCAGGTGTCGGATCTGATGGGCATGCTGCCACACCTCTACAGGAACTTCCAGAAGTCTCACTTTGCCGGTTTCTGCAAAACTTTGGCCGAAGGTTCTTTTATTACGTCTCTCACTGATTCTGTTAGAGCAACTTTAAATGTCCTGAAGGAAACATTCTGAAAACATCCTAACAATGATTTGATTATTTTGTG
>VRLP01008219.1:0-12500 GCA_009660295.1 Lophius piscatorius
TTTTTTATTGATGCTTTTATCTGCTTTTACTTTGTAGCACTTTGAGATTTGATCCAAATGTAAAGTGCATTATAAATTAAATGTATTATTATTATTATTAAAACTTTCCTTTTGAGCAGAAACTATTACTTTTAAATAACATTGCTGCTTTTTGGTCATATTTTTATATAATTATAATTATATACTTTATTGATGCTTTTATCTGCTTTTACCTTGTAGCACTTTGAGATTTGATCCAAATGTAAAGTGCGTTATAAATTAAATGTATTATTATTATTATTATTATTAAAATAAAAGGGGGAGGAGTCAGGAGCAACGTGAAGTTGTCTGAAGTAAACCTGAGTTAAAATATAAAATTAGAGTGGAAAAGTAAGAAATACATGTAAAATGTGCCTTTCGTCGTAAGAAATGAACACCTGATGGAGTTGATGGTTTAACGACCGGAAGTGATACTGGTCGGAAACGAAGGTGAGAACTTCTTAAGTTTAAAAACGTTAATCTATTTCCAAACTCATCAGAACTGATCTGATCAATTTAGAATTAAAACGTGAAGCTCATGTAACCGGGTCTTCAGAACACTTGTCTGTATGGAAGCATAGAATTCAGTAAATATGAAGAACAAAAGAAAACATTTATGTCCATATTTACATTTAGGCTTAAAATTATCCACTTATTTTAATAAAGTGAACAACATAAATAATGAAAGACCTACGTCTCTATGTTCACTTCACTTAGACATAATTTTATTATTATTATTATTATTATTATCTTTTAGATGGAGGCAACATCGTTCAGGCTGCAGCAGTTTGCTGTTTCAGCCAGGAGGGGGCAGCCTGGTACCATCTATCAGAAACGAAGTTCCATCTGTGGCCACAGGATGGCAGCACCGTTACCCAAAACACACCTCATACTCCTGAAAGGTTCTTTACGTACCAGATAGATCAAAGAGTATTTATCAGAACGTTTGAGGGGGTCCTGAATAAATGAATAATGATGAGGACCATCCGGACCAGCTTCATGTTCACAGGCACCAGAATCTCCGGTGACACCGGTCCGGTTCCTCTGATCTGCCCGGACGTAAGTCTCCACCCGGGTCTGGTTCCGTTGTTCAGGCGCTCTGTGGAGGCTTCAGGGGTCTTCAGGGGATGAGGAGCAGAGCAGGTGCAGAGACGTGCCGAAAAAGAGGAAGATGGATTATTGGAACAGGTTCGCTGTCTGTCCTGTTCAGACTCGTCATCATCGTTCTCCTCTGTGATGTTCATAAACTCCTGTCAACACCGAGACACCAGCCCCAGGCAGCAGAAAGTTTCCACTAGAGAGAGAGAGAGACAGACAGAGAGAGAGAGAGACAGAGAGAGACAGACAGACAGACAGAGAGAGAGAGAGACAGAGAGAGAGAGAGAGAGAAACAGAGAGAGAGAAAGAGAGAGAGAGAGAGAGAGAGAGAGAGAAACAGAGAGAGAGAGAATGAGACAGACAGACAGAAAGAGAGAGAGACAGAGAAACAGAGAGAGAGAGACATACAGAGTGAGAGAGAGTTAAAGAGCCAGTTACACAGACAGAGAGAGAGGGAAAGAGAGAGAGAGAGACAGAGACTGATAGAGAGAGAGAGAGAGACAGAAATAGAGAGACGAAGAGAGAGAGACAAACAGAGAGCAAGCGAGAGAGAGAGAGAGAGAGAGGTGAAGTGCAGAGATGATCCAGGACAGGAGGTCATGGAGGAGACTGGGGAGAAGTTTGAGGAGCTCAGGTTACATTTTTCTTGTGTGTTTTGTTTCCATGACCTTCAGGGTCCTTGAAGGATCTCAGCGGTTCCATAGAAGGTATTCAAGGTTTGTTCCTTGGGTATTTGGAGGATTTGTCTTTTGAATGGCAGGGATTTCTTCATGAGTCTCAGACACGGCTCCTCAAGAGGTTCTGAAGGTCTTCAGGCAGGAGAACCCAGCAGCATTTAACAAAGTCCTTTCAGGAGGTTCTTCCTGCTGCAGTCATTCCAGATGTTTCAGGAGTCGTTGAAGAGGTCATACCTTCCAGCGTATTTTAAACACCATGACTCACTGTGACTCACTGAGTCTCCCTAGCCACATGTTCTATGACGCCCCGAGGAGGAGTCACGGTATTTATCCAGGTTCTGTTGGAGATCTTTGACCGTGTGGATCATCTGAGCGGTTCCAGCATCTGGGTTCCCTGAGCAACATTAATGCTACGTGAAGTCTGAAGGTCCTCCTCATGTCCTCCTCATGTCCTCCTCCTGTCCTCCTCAGGTCCTCCTCATGTCCTCCTCAGGTCCTCCTCAAGTCCTCCTCATGTCCTCCTCATGTCCCCCCCTGTCCTCCTCATGTCCTCCTCAGGTCCTCCTCATGTCCTCCTCAGGTCCTCCTCAGGTCCTCCTCATGTCCTCCTCCTGTCCTCCTCATGTCCTCCTCCTGTCCTCCTCATGTCCCCCATGTCCTCCTCATGTCCCCCCCTGTCCTCCTCAGGTCCTCCTCATGTCCTCCTCAGGTCCTCCTCAAGTCCACATGTGTCATCAGGTCAGGAGACGTGTGTGGGGGTTCAGGAGGAGGACAGGAGGAGGACAGTGGAGAAGTCTCACTATCATCATAAAGTGAACATTTGGCTTTGACTCCAGGAGACGTTCTCACAGGAGTCCATTTGGACCAATGAAGAACTTCTTGAGTCTTGAGAAGAATAATGTTTGTTGGAGAGTCAATGTTTCAGGAAGCTACAGGTCCATCTTCTGATCCAGGAAGTGAGCGATAGAAGTTCTTGAATGAGGTCAGAAGGTTCCGAGATCTTCAGGTGGTTTGGAGTTCTGTTAAAGTTCTTCGTAGGTTCTCTGAGTGGGACTTTGATGGTTTCCACTGTTTTCAAGAACTCCTTGAATCTTCTTCAGACGGTTCTTGTAGTTGCTCAGCAGAACCAACATCTACTGCTGGTTTAGGTTCTAGTGGTTTGCTGTTGGTGTCAGGTTTAGTGTTTCCTGACGACGTCCGCAGGTTCTGATAGGAGTCTGTTTTATTAACCGTTAGTGGGTCCGATTGTCTGTGCGATGGTTCTTTAAGATAAAAATAGTCAGATGTTTACTAGACCAGAACCTTTTCTGGTTCCTCCTTGTCTCCTCTGTCTCCGCAGAAGGTCGGGGATGTAGGGGTTGAACTGGATCCGACGCGGCCTCACGTTAACGGACGCCACAGGAAACATACGGGTCGTCTTCATCAAAGCTGTCAAGGTACCAGCATGAAGACCTGACCCCCGCTTCACCTCCTGCAGAGTCTGCTTCCTCAGAGTGCCCACCTTCGTCTTCACCTTCCTCCTGCAGCCACTCAGATTGGAACCAGGAAACGTCACATGACGTCAACTTTTCTCTCCTTTACAGAACTTCTCTAGAACCTGTGTTTTTATCAGGAAACCAAAATGAGTCCAGCAGAATCTAAAAACCAGCTCATTCAGAATCAGGTGTGTGTTCTACTGTAGAAGTAGAACACACACCTGATTCTACTCTCACACACACACTCATACACGCACACAAACACACGCACAAGGACACACACACACAAACACGCACACACTCACACACACACTCACGCATACAGAAACACACGCACACAAACACACACACTCACACACAAACATACGCACATCCTCACACACACACACTCACACACAAACACACACACTCACACACAAACACACACACTCACACACAAACACACACACTCACACACAAACACACACACTCACACACAAACATACGCACATACATACACACACACTCACACACTCTCACACATACAAACATAAACACTCACACACACACACTCACACACAAACACACACACACTCATACACACGCACACAAACACCCGCACACACACTCACACACACACAATCACACACAATCACACACAAACATACGCACATACTCAAACACATGCACACACACACGCTGTAACACACTCTGTCTGTGTGTGTGAGTGCTTGTTTGTAGCCCTCATCTCACACACAGTGTGTGTGTGTGTGCATGTGTGGTTCTGTGTGTGTGTATGTGTGTGTGTTTGTGTGTGTGACGTTATGCAAATGTGTTTCAGCCCGCCGTCAGTCTGGCGGTTAGCGGGTGGACCACACACCCTGCAGACCTGTGAGGCCTGCTAACGTGCCCTTGAGCAAGACGGAGGTCTCATTCACGGAGGATTACATTCACGTCAGGTTGTGGGACTTATGCCAGGAATCTCATTCTTACCGGGTTTACGGGCTTAGAGGCTAAAAGAACTTTAGTGGATGTTTTTATCCGTTAACACAAACTGCTGGATCCTAAAACCTCCTGGAAGCAGCGCTGGACCAAGTTCTGAACTCTCACTCCGGTGAAGGCTGGAACTGAAGGGATCTTTGGACCACATGAAGAACGGGTTCACCGCCAAAGACCTCCGAGGTCACTCCTTCACGCTCCTCATCCTCAGAGACTGGAGTGACGCTTAGATCGTCGTCCGTCTGTGGAGTATGACAGGAGATAAAGAACAAAAATACTCCTTCCTGTCAGTCATATGTCCAGATATGATCTCTGGTGTCCGTCAAGAATAAACCTCCATCAATCCACCAAAACACTTCTTAAACCGGCCGCTAAACGCCGAGACGACAAATAACAGCGAGGAAGACTAAAACCTCCTCCGAGACCCAACAGAACCAGAGGCAGACATCACTGTGATCAGAACCAATCAGATCGCTTCATTCAGGATCACTTCCTGCAGATTCCTCCATTAATGTTCCTGTCAGCCTCTGGATCAACCAAGGAGTCCAACATCCAATATCTCCTCATTCTCCGCTCCTTCCACTTCCTGTCTCTGCTCAGAGTGCTGAGCCCCCTCGCCCCCCCACCCCCACCCCCCAGCTTTAACCTCAGTTTGTTTGTTTGTTAGTAAATAACATCACATAAAGACTAATTCATGGATTTGCATGAACCTTCAACCACATGCAGGTTCTGGATCCTCCTAGAGATGATTACATTTGAGTGATGTTGCATCATGACCTCACAGCGTGACATCATAATAATAATAATAATAATAATAATAATACATTTAATTTATTATGATAAATGTATCAGATATTTAACCATATCTGATAAATAAACCCTTAGAATCTGAGGATCAAACACTCACAGCACATTTTTAAGACCAACTCCATTCCAGGGTCTGACTTCGTTGACGTGGATTACATCATTCTGGTCACATGTTGGGAGGGCGGGCCTGGACGCGGCTCGGCGTTCCGTAGCTGCTGACATGTTTATTGATGGACCATCTGTCTGTCGACTCTTCCTCAAATCATCCTTCAAAGCCAGAACCAACTGCTCTGTTTGACTTTGCGGGAAACTGGCTGAAAAGTTCTTATAGGGGCGGCGAGGCTCCTGGAAGACAAGCTGGGACAGGACCACTGCAGCACAGATGCAATCATACGTTATGACAGTTACGGTGGTAACCATGGTAACAATGATAATAGAGGCCGCTGTAATCTGCTACACCTGGACAACATGTCCGATAAATGATTCTCTGCAGCCAGAACATATTTCCCCAACTAAATCCGGTTTCAAGCTAATTAAAATATATTCCTCAGACATTTGAGGTTTATGATTATAAAATCAGAATTTGATTAATTTCAGGTTTAAACTCGCATCAAGGAGATGATCAAATCTATTTTTTTAATATAAACAGCTGATCCCTTGATTGTTGACTTCTAAAGAGACAATTTAGTTCAGAAGTGAACTAAATTGTCTTTTCGGGGGTCGACTTCAGGAAAAACCTGCAGATAGACAAAACATTAGCAAGCAAAGGAAACATCGTCATCAATTTGACGACACAGGAGCGATGCGACGGCCGCGAGACATCGGAAGCGTCTGCGGAGGTAACGTTAAAGTGGTGCACCGCCGACGTGTTTTTTTTTCATGACTCGTTTCCTGAACAAAACAGAAATAACACACAAACATTACGTGATGTTTTTTTTATTAGCCACGCTAGCTTAGCTTCCGGTTAGTGCGGTTATGTAACTCGTAATAAAACGTTAATCAACAATCGTGAAAACGACAAATAAACTTTAAAACGACGCTGACATTCGTCGTCTTGTGGCTTTTGCAGCAAACTGATGAAGAGGTTTTCTTTCTTTGCTCGTCTTTTATCTATTTGTACGTTTAGAAGGAGCCATTTTGCATGTTGTTCCAGAATCGTCCAGCAGGTGTCACTGGTATGTCGGGGTGGCAGCAGATATGTGGACAGTTGTGAGAACGTATGACGAAGAATTGTTGTGAATGGAATCAAGCACATTTGGTCCATTTGTGTGGTAGATGTAACGCCTGCTAGCTCCTGTCAATCATTCACTCACTGCCTCACTAACTCACTAACTCCCAGTCTGTCAAACTCCCTCATTCACTCTCACTCTGTCTCACTCACTCACTCACTCACTCACTCACTCACTCACTCACTCACTCAATCACTCACTCACTCACTCACTCTCATCCTGTCTCACTCACTCACTTACTCACTCACCCACTCACTCACTCACTCACTCACTCACTAATTCCCAATCTGTCAAACTCGCTTATTCACTCTCACTCTGTCTCACTCTCCCACTTACTATTACTTATCGACTCCAGGAAATCTGTCTTGTTTTATTCCTGAGCACAGAAAAAACTAGTAACTGTATTTATCTTCATCATTGAGTCAATATGGGATCTGATCCTAGAACAGACTGATGACATAGTAGAGACTAGACTAGAAATAGCTAGGTAGAGATTATAAATGAGACACTTTAATGTGAGGAGTTCAATAAGGGGGGTTGCTGGTACAATGCAGGAGATTGGGGGCTTTAAGGGGACGTACTGTTGGTGTCAGGGACAACAGAGTTGAACTAGTTTGTAACAAATTACCAAACTGTTATCCTCCAATCAAAACGATTGTATTCCATGTTTATTCTGGATGACGGGGCTTTTCTCACCACCCATATTATTCAAATGTTGTGATTTCATGAGATTGATGGCAGTGTGTGTGTGTGCATATGTGTGTGTGTGCATATGTGTGTGTGTGTATTTGAATGTGTTAGTGTGTGTGTGTGTTTTTGTAACTGTGTTAATGAGTGCATGTATGTTCGTGCACATGTGTGTGAATGTGTGTGTGTGTGTGTTCTTGCATATACTACATAGTGAGTACCGGCATAAGTTTTTAACCAACAGAGTGGGGTCACTTTAGGGAAGTGAGGACATTTTGGCCCGTCCTTACTTAGCTTCTATTTCAAACACTTTCTAGAGCGATGTAGATGCTACCCTCTATTTTTCTCAAGAAGTCCTTAATTTTACTAAAAATGAGTATTTTACCCCTTTGTTTTCACACATATTTGCTAGAGTGTTTGTGTGAGAGCGTGTGTGTGTGTTTATGTATTTGTGTGTCTGTGTGTAAGTATCAGTATGTGTGTCTGTGTTGGTGTGTGTGTATGTAAGTGTGTGAGTGTACGTGTGCCTGTGCATGAGTGTGTGAATGTGTGTGTACGTGCGTATGTGTGTGTGTTTTGCCACCATCCTCTCACTGATGAAACATGAGGCAGTACACAGACGGCACACTTTCTGCCCTCCTCCTGTTTTGTCGTGTCAACAGTTCAATGACAACTATCAGATCCTGATTTGACTGATTCCGTCAATCAACAGAGTGTGTCTGTGCGCGCGTGTGTGTGTTTGTGTGTGTGTGTGTGTGTGTGAGCGTGTACATATGTCTTGTATACACTAATTTGACTGTTTTGATCTTTCATTTTAAAGGTGTTTAAAGAACTCTGACGTGTGACACCGGGCTAACAGTGTTGCGTTCATGAGCATGTTAACATTTACATTGTTTAAAAACAGAAGTCATATTTCAGTATGAATTTCAAAGGTTTTCCAGAAGGTGGTCAAAAGAAAAAATGGAAGATTGTTTGTTGAACCAGCATGAGTTCATCCCTCACTTCATTGGCAGCCAGGATAACGATGATGACGAGGCTGTGATAATTGTGTTGATTTTGAGGATGATAGTGATAATAATAATTATAATGACGGTGATGACGATGTTGATGATGGTGTTGGTGATGATGACGAGGATGATGATGATGATAATGATGTTATTGATGATGATGGTGGTAATGAAGATGATAGTGAATGCAATGATGATTTTGATCATTGTGATGATGGTGGTGATAATGATTATGATGGTGATGATGATGATGGTGTTGATGGTGATGATGGTGATAAAGATGATGATGATGGTGATGATGGTGGTACTAATAATGATGATGATGATGGTGATAATGATTATGATGATGATGACGATGATGATGATGATGGTGATGATGTTGGTGAGTGTTTCATGCCGGATCTGTATTTGTATTTATAGCTTTGTGGGGAAAAATGATCCAAGCGTGTGTCCTAAAGTATCCGTTTGAAAAATTCTAATGCAGATCATCTGAAATTTATGAACATACACACACACACACACACACACACAGGGAGGTGGGTCGGTGTGGGGGCATGGTGGTGGCGGAGGGGGTGGGGGTGGGGGGGTAATAAGCTGAAACTGCTGGTCTATATTGTCACAATAAACACTGAACATACAGGAGTGTGTTTGCGTCCTGAGGGGGAGACCTGTCTGGGGCCACGTGAAGTATAAACATATGGCACACTTACGCTGTTATTGACCTCATCCAGTTATCTCTCACACACACACACCAACGCGCAAACCCACACACACACTCACACACACACAGAAGCACACACAAATACACTTACACATGCACACACACTCACGCAAACACACACACACTCACTCACTCGCACACACTCACGTTGTGTGTAAACACCGAGTTGATCAGACGTCTTTCTCTGGTGGTCAGAGTGTGCCGTCTGTTTACTGTCATATACACATCAATGGTGGACATGATGTCTAAACACACACACAAAGACACACACACACAGACGCACACACACACACACGGTGAGCTGCCTTCAAACTGGTTTGACGCTTCATAAAATCTTTGGTTGTTGCTGGTTGGTAGAAGCTACCTGCTGCTCAGTTAGCTGCTCTGTGATTGGTCCGTTCTTGGTTCCAGAGATCGCCTTCACCTCTAATGGAATCTGTTCATCCCTGACTCTGGAGTCTGTTTGAACCCAATACCTGCTGAGGAGACTGACAGAGAAGGAACAAAGCTGTCAGAACATTCACAGTTCAACGTCTGTATTTTAAACCCAAGGTTAATCAAATCAAATATGAATTCATATTTAGATTCTAAACCCTTAAAATATCACTATGTTTACGTAACGTTCCTGTTGTTTTCAACAAGAATGGTTCAAGAATGGAATAAAATCATGGTTATTGTCCATGTTTTTATTCCTTTCTAAATGAAAAGGGGGTTATTGGGTTATTTCTTTTTTCTAATTATCAAATGTCAATTATAGGTAATTGAAATATGTCAATTACCTATAATCCTGATTTTTATATAATATTACATTTTGTTCTGTATTAGCCCGAAGAATTAACTACATTTCACATACTTAGAGGTTGTAAGACCCTCCATTCATAAACTATATAATGAAAGAATCGTATTTTATACTCTTACTGGCGGAATTATTTGAACTAACATCAAGTTTTGATCAAGATGATCAAAAATTCATTTATTTTCAGGATTTATTTACTTTTTTTTACCTGAATCCCTGTTTTTTATATGGAAATTTAAATTAAAAATAAAATAAAACTAAAAATACAAAAATGTAAAGGAATTCAAGTTGACTGGATCTGACGTGTAATTAAGTGTTAATTAGCTGCCCGCATCAAAAAAAACCTTTTTTCAGTTGTGTCCAGTCTTTAATTGTCTGCAGGATTATTTAATAAAAAACAACAACTACTTGACAGGTTTTACCAGAATTTATTTTAAACATTTTAATTTTTTTTGTCTTGTTTTGGGAAAAAACAAGAAAAGAAAAAACAAATCCAAGAAAGACCCTGAAACTCCCAGGCGAGTTTCCCAGGCGCTTGGAAGGCTCCACCCACTGCTCCCTCAGGGTTGGGTCAAATGCAAAAACATGATTTCACTATGTTGTACTGTGTATGTTTGTATTTTATCAATAAAGGATTTCCTCTTAAAAGACATTACAATCCAAATAAACTCAAAGTGGCATAAGTTAAATTACTCAACATGTTGAAACTGATCTGGGAAGGTTGGAGCTTATTTTAATGACTTTATATCCTGTTAGGTAGTTTGTGAATCTCTGCAGTTATCAAAAAAGTTGATTTTGTCATTTTTAATCTGCTAATGCAGACGGATGTCTATCACTTAAAATAATCAACAGCCAGATCAATAATAATGCAAATAGCAGCTGTTGTATCCAGCAGTTGAGCTGATATCAGCTGAAAATGTTCCCACAGATCGGTTTACCTGCCGTCACTTCACTGTCTGTGGGAAATCTGAGCGCTGCGTTGTCATTGAGTCTGTGGGATCTGCTGACTGAACCACTTGGAGCTTTAATCTGCGTCATCATCTCTGCCGTGGGCCCGTTGAGCACCGGGAACTGCCAAGTTGCTGAAATCTAATCAAACAGACAGAAACCAGGTGAGGGTTTCCTCCCTGTGGATCACATGACTCAGCATAATCAGGAAGCACAGCGTGACTGTTTGTTTGGAGATGCTGCTGTCATCATCCCCCCCTCGCTGCTGGCTGCATCTCCGTGGGAACGGGAGAGGTGATAAGAGGCTTTTCTGAGTGAAGACACCAAGATTTTCATGCCAACAGTCAACCCCGGTGGTTCAGTAACGACTTCAAACTCTTAACTCAAAGCTTGTTCTCTGTTTCAGCAGGTATCTGCAGGTACGTTACACCTGCTGCCCCCCCTAACTCTGACTCGCCTTCATGGTTTCTACTGTGACAAAATTAAACCGGCCTACAGGATCCTGGCTTTACTGATCAAGATTCTTGCTGCAATTCATGTTAGCCTGCTGGAGAAGCTAAAAATGATTTTTTTGTGTCAAACACTTAATGAGAGAAAAAACAAACACCCAGGCCACTCTGAGTCAACACTGTGTTGATTTTTGTTGTTGTGTCGGTGGAGTGTGTGTGTTTTGGTCTGGTCAGCACATGTAAATGGATGTCATCTCCATGCCAACGATGCGCTGATAGGCTGTTACTGGGTAACATGGTGGGTTTACATGTAGCATTTTCTTTCCCATTAGACGTCTTTTCCGAAACTAATCGGAATTAGGCTGTCCATGTAAACCCACCTGTCACACGTTCAGCTCAGGATCCGCAGGGTCCTGAGCAGGGTCCGCTTGTCTGAGAAGCTAATGTTGATGTTAGTCTATTGGAGAAGTTAACATTCATGTTAGCCTGCTGGAGAGGCTAACATTAATGTTGGCATGCTGAGGGCGGTGATGACGAGTCGGAGCTGCTGCTTGTTTGTAGTTGATAATTCGTGTGATAATTGTTTTTTCATTCTGTTTCCTGTTGTTTGTCCTCATAGTGAGTCAAACCAACGTTTATACGTGTTGTTTTCTGCATTCAGGACGTTTATGATCGGACTCGTCAAAATGAAGACAGCAAATGATTAAATCTGACATGTTCATAACTTTTTTTATTTGTTCTTAACGAGCAAAAACAAACAACAACATATTTACACATTTAAAAATGTATTAAATTTAAGAAATATTTAAAAACGGATAAATAAAAGCATCCACCAGAATTCATCCAGCAGAGCAGATTTTTACAAACGTCACTATTAAACATCAGTTCTCCTGTAAACACATGAACTCCTCCGGAGGTCTTCCTCACTGCTGGAGAACCAGGGAGTCCAGGGGGAGGGCCACAGCGAAGCCCCCGGAGAAGAGGGGCTCGCACTCCGCCTGCAGCTGCTGCAGCTGCTGGGCCTGCAGGAGGTCCGGCTGGAGGCAGGAGGCCGTCTGCAGGTCGGCGTAGAGTGGAGGCGAGGCGGCGTGAGGGTCAACGAGAGAGGAGAAGGGTGAGGAAGTCAACTGGGAGGTGGTGAAGAGTGGAGGAGGAGGCGTAATGGAGTGGCTAAGGGACGAATAGAAGGGAGGTGAGGAGCTGCTGGTGTCCCACTGAGGCACCACAGCATTGGGGGAGTAAGCGGAGATGTGTCTCTGAGGTGGAGGGGGGAGGGGGGAGAGGTGGTCCGGTACCTGCATGTACTGGGAGCCAGCATGAGGTGGAGCACAGAGAGGGTGGAGGACGGAGTCCTGGGGGGGACAGAGGAGGTTGCCGAGGTTTGGGGAAGTGTCTGAGAGAGCCGACAGTTCAGTGCTGCTGCAGTGTCTTCTGGGTATTTTAGGACTGACGTCTGATGAAGACTCGGAGGAGGAGGAAGGTTTCTTTCCACCGGTCACATTATCAGCCTTCCTCTTCCTCTTGCGCCGAAAGTTTCCGTTGTCGAACATCTTCTCACAGTTGGGATCCAGAATCCAGTAGTTTCCTTTCCCTGCAGAGAGGAGGAGGAG
>VRLP01008220.1:0-17696 GCA_009660295.1 Lophius piscatorius
ACAGGGTCACAGGTAACACTACTCCTCAGGTAACACAGGGTCACAGGTACTAATGGGGCATCGGCTGGTAAAGATAGGAGATCATTTATACCTTTGTTGGTCCCACAGCGGGGAGATTTCCAACGGTGCAGTCGCAGCTGACGCAGCAGAAACACAGGTGTTAAACAATAATGATCGGTATCACAGCAATTCAATCAGAGGAGGTAAAAAATTTAGATTATAACACAGAAAAGAAAGGTGACTGATTTCCTCCCACTATTAGAGTCACCTTGACAGCGGTGGAGACACAGGAGTCTCTGTCCTCTCCTCACAGCAGGAGCGTTTTCCTTGTCAGCTACTTCCTCCACGGCGACCGTCCTCCGTCCCTGAATCAACGTCTTCTGAAGCTCAGTGGGTGGAGCGGCCGTCTCCCAGTCGGAGGATCGGATGGTTTCCGGTCCCTGCTGGTCTACATGTCGTAGGGTCCTTGAGCAAGACCCTGAACCGAACACGCTCCCCGGGGCTTCAGAGGCTCCGCCCACTGCTCCCTCACAGACGGGTCAAATGGAGAGAACTGAATTTCCTTTGGGTTAAATAAAGTATCAATTATTATGATTATTAATTTAATGAATCGATTAACTATCCTGTCCTCAGGAACCTCCACTGGCTCCCCGAAACTCCCAAAACTCCTCCCCTCCCTCAAAGCCCTCCATGACCAGGCCCCCTCCTACCTCACGGACCTGCTCCACCCTCACGGAACTGCTCCACCCTCACAATCCGCCCCGCTGCCTCTGCTCCTCTGATGCCGACCCCCTCTCTGCTGCCCTCAGGACCTCACTGACCCCCCATGTTCAAGTCACGACTCCGGAGCCACCGGCCCGGCTCTGCTTTCAGAGGGAGATCTGTTTTCTCCGTCTGATCTTACTTCCTGTTTGAACTTAAACTCTTCTTTCACTCCGTCAGGATTCAGGAGAAGAGCTCCAGAGATAAAATGTTTTATTCTTACTGTTGTAATTATGGAGCGCTAACACGGCCGCTTCCATGTGAGGGAAGCAATTTAAACCCATATCCAATCGATGTTCTGGTTGCTGTGGAGTGACAGCTTCGGACCGGGCCTTTAATGGAGGTCCTGTCTGGACTTGATCTGCGATTCCATCATTTCCATATTCATGCCTGACCCAACAGAACCGTCTCAGATCAAAAGAACATTACAATGAACAAATTAAGAGCCACTTCAGAAGCATCATTTTGGCACTGGCCCGTTTAGAATCTACGAAGCCAACGCTGAAGTTCTGATGCCCGTTGTGTCGAGGTTTAACCCCCAGTCTCCATCAAATCCAGCTTCACGATGGTCCCAGAACTCCTTCTGACCTTCTCTGTCCTTCTACATCAGCTCAGCTCCACCCGCTGCTCACAGATGGTTTCCTCTTTTCTCCACCTGTTTCCACGACCCTTCCCAGATCTTCATTGTGGACCATGGGCTTCACACCTCTGTAGCTGCTACAGCGCTGAACATCTGCCTTGTTCTTAAAGACCACCAGAACACTTTCCTTCTGTTCCTCAGGTTCCACTCTCCAAGATGGTGTCGATCAATCTAGTGAAATATTCCACTTCTCTCCTAGAACCTCCATACCTCCACTGGTATCTCATCTCATCTCATCTAACCTGCTGCACATCCTTCCCATCTCCATCCCTCTGCCTCGCCAACAGTACAAGTCCTCTTCTCCTTCCTCAGTGTCCAACCTCTCAAACTTAGAGGAGCTCCAGACACCAGCAGCTCCTTTAATATCCAACATCTATGTTTGAGTCCATTTAATTTCTGGAGGGTTGCGGGGGGGCGGAGCCTATCCCAGCTGTGGTTCACCATGTGAGTTTGCAGAAGAGCTGGATTATCTTCTCATCTGGCGGAATGAGGCGGCTGTGGGAGTCAGAGGCAGAAACACATTTCTGAATAGTTAATATTGTTTCTGACATTTCCATCTATCGGCCGTCACCTCCACCCATGGAGAATTTAGTGGCCGTTCTCGGTGAAAGCCGAGAGAATAACGACCGTCACACAGATTCCATTCTTTCTTCAGAAATCAATAAGTGAGATTGAGACCCAGCAGACCTCCTCTCCTGGAGATCCATTCAGTCACATATCTGATGGAACCTTCTATTGATCTCTGCTGGTGGTCACCAGGAGCGATCCAGCTTCAGGGTCAGCAGCAGACCAGTGTCTCCCACAGTGGGACAGGATCAGCATCTGCAGGCTGAAGGACTCCAGTGGAACATAATGAGTCATGTGACCAGGGTGAAGAATGAAGCTTTCCGTCCATCTGCCAGATGTCTGCTGAAGGTCCCGTAATGAAACATGGTGAACAGATTGGACCAGCTTCGACTGACCGTGAGTGTCCAAACACTGTAGAACTCGGCCAAGGAGGAACCAGGGCAGGTTTGTCCCACCAGCATGTCTCATTTCCAGTCAACATGAGACGGATCAGAACATCTAATTCTGTCAAAGACTCTTGAAAAGATGTGGTTCCTTTATGTTTTATCCTTTCATATATAATCTATATTTCATCTTGAATATCTCTTCCTAATCTTTGTCAGAAATGGTCCTGAATCTGAAACACTGTTTTTAGAATAAGTTGTGTAAATGAAAAACAAGGCTTCCTCACGTGAGGAAATAAAGTCCAGTCCATTCACTCACTCCCCAGAATCAAACCGTTGGTTTGTTTGCTGTCAGATGTTCCGTACCTAATTTTTGCTCTCTGTTGACCTTTGACCCTGACTCTACATCCTGGAATGTGTCAGCTTCTACTTCTGTAGATTTGATGTTTATTGTCCGTCTGCGTTTGTCTGAGAGGGGTCGGAGGTCGTCTGCGTGAGGAGAATAAGGGGCGTAGAATAGTTTAGGGTTAGCCTAGCATAGTTAACCCTAACCCTGACCCGGACCATGACCCTAACCCTTCACACGGGCATGAGGACAGGATGTCAACTCCACACAGGAGCCTCTCAACAGGTGGATTTGAACCCAGAACCTTCCTGCTCTCAGTAGAAACATTGAATTATGTTAAATAAAGAAACAGTAAACAACTTCATTATTTTCGGTCTGAATATTTGGGAAACACAGAATTTTACTGTAAAATTACAAAATTTGGGTAAAATGTATGGGAAAATACCAAAATGTCTGAAAGACAGATTTTGACATCTTAAATGACCAACTTTAAACATTTAGCAAGAGCATCCCAAAATTTCTCCCCAAAAATATTTTTTTTAAATCTCCAATTAATTTTGATTTCAAGGTGGAATAAAAGTCTAAATATCTGCTGATCTTCTCCAGGTGGGTCTATCTGACCTCTGCTGATCTTCACCGGTGTGGACACCTGAGCAGCTCCACCTGTCTGTAAACGCATCAAGAATCTCAGAAGCATTCAGAATACATCCTTTTGGAGACAACCGCTGATACAACCTTGAGCAAGAGGGATTAATTGTATCTGAGTGCAGAAGTAATCTGTTACACTAGGTAAGTTATAAATCTGTCTTCAGTGGTGGATAGTAACTAAGTACATTTACTCAAGAATTACATGAGAACAAATGTACTCATAAACTTTACTTGAATATTTCCATTTGATGCTACTTGATACTTCTACTCCACTAAATTCATCTGACAGCTCTACTAGACAGCTGCTTCTTTTCTGTCACAGATAACTCCTGATCTCGATCTCTCAACCCACTCCACCCTGCCTTCATTCCTCTTCTCTCCAGTGCATTCCTCCACCTCTGCAGGTTCTCCTCCCCAGGCGCCCTGCTCTCACTACAGATCACAATGTCCTCCACCAACATCATAGTCCATGGCGACTCCTGCTGACCTCCTCTGTCAGTCTGTCCATCACTACAGAAAAACACGAAGGGGCTCAGAGCCCATCCTTGATGCAGTCCCACCTCCACATTTGAACCCATCCATCACTCCTACTGCTCACTCACCACTTTAACATACTTCTCTCTTATATAGATATTAACATTTATGTATTGAATAGTAATATATGAATAATAATAATAGATTGACTTTAGAAGACCTGATTCATACACTCCACCTCATACATGATACACACCATGTGTGTGTCCTACTACTACACATCCACACATATAACATTATACTATTATGGTTATATATGGTAGACTTATTAGATGGATGGACAAATACATAGTTTGTATACTTTATTCTTCAGGAGGGAGATTCAAGAAAGATTCAATTTATGCCATATATTTATTTTGCACTCATTCTTTGTGTTTGTTTGAATGTACATGTTTCTATTTCTATTCTATTACAATGTTATTTATCTAATGTTCACATATATCCAGACTGATATAATATTTATCATACTACAGCAACACATTATTGGGAATAATCTATAGTTAACATATATTGAGATACGCGTAGATAGAGATCACGTGACAATGATCGGTCAGAGCCGGTTAGAGGCGCGCGCGTGGCTGCCCCTTTAAGGATGGAGTCAAAACAAAGCGTGGACTAGCCGGCCGAGCGGAAGTGCTGTGATTTCACCAAATAACGCAACAATATGCCAGAAATGAGGACTACCACATATTTAGCATCCAGTTGGCTCTCTTGAAGCCTATTTTATTTAATTTGCTAGATCTTCTGTGAGTCAGTGTTGTTTTTAATTCGCCCGAACCGACCGGAGCTAGCCTGAGAGCTAGCTGTCTTTAGCATCAGTCATGCCGTCTTACTCGGAGCTGACGAAAACCAACCACTTCTACTACTTCATCAAATTCACCCTCAACATATACTCCATGCTCTTCTCGGTGAGATTCTGCTTTTTCTGTTCCATCCAGTGTGTCACAGTGTTCAGCGTCCGAGTCTGCTAACCACCTTACGGTGTCAGACTGCTGTGTCAGAACTTCCTTTAGAAAACCTGCAATAATCATGTAGATTCACAAATGTATGATTTCACAAGTTAGTAAACATAATCCCAGACGTAATCTCAATCCATACAATCGACTGAATAATGCGGTTTGTTTTTCTAACGATTATCAGCGCACATTATATTGTAATTTTAATTTTAGCAGAGGGAATCGCCTCCAACTTGTACCATCTTCATCAGAATGGCTCCGTAGCATGAAACGGTTTATGTCCGCGATTCTATCGAAAATAATTGCATTATGTTGAACAAAATGTTTGCCGTATTCACAGGAATACTATAATTACTATAAAAGTAAAGCACGCGGTCAGATTATATCCCTATTTGTTTGTTGTTGGACAGATGAATTTTAATTTATCATATTATTGAATGGGATACTATCGGGGATTATACAGCTACTAGCTAGCTTGCATCTGATTATTTTAAAAGATAAATGAAACCAGTCCAGTCATCATTCATCCTGCCGATTATAAATCTGTGTTTTAATACTGGATTGTAGCTGATTGTCATTATTATTAATTGTATCAGTATTGAAACGATGCTCGACCCCCGCTGCTAGCAAACAGCCCTGTGGTGCAGGGCGTTGGATTCTCTTAAAGGGATGATGTGGTAAATGGTTGTGCCGACATAAAATAAGAACAGCCTTTCTTCTAATTATTATTATTATATATGAATACATTCATATATAATAACACAGCCAGAAAGACATTTAAGTCAGTCTCTTTTTTTTTTTAAATTATAGGTGTACTTTTATGTATAACAGAACCACCTTAAAGGCACATCAGTTGGTCACCCAACCACATTATTATATATTATTGTTATTATTATTACATGAATATATTTCTATTCAACAATGTATCACCAATAAACTGCGGAGCAACAACCCAAAAAACGTTCAGCACAACGAGCTTAACACTTCATATTTAACCAACCGAGGAACGAAGCAAGTTTAAAGCTACCGTATGTAGAATGGTTAAAGCTAGCGGGTGATCAAAGCCAACCAGGAGCCCTTCAGAAAAACCAACATAGAACATAAAACCGACTGAACAAGGTTACAGAGTTTTATTTTACCTTCAAAATGTCATACAGTTGGTTTAAGAAACGCACGCGGGTACATTTATGTCAACAGGTCAAAATACATACACAATGCCGACCAGCCTTTCTTCCACTGTAATCCTTCGAAATAAGAGTACTTAAAATACAGTACTATTGATTTAACAGGTTTTAAGAAAGAAAAAATGAAATGGCCAAAACTGGGATCGGTCCGGAGTTTAATAAAATCTGTGATGGCCAAGAAATTCCGCAGAGTGAATTCCATCAGTTCCTGTACAGTGTAATATTTATATTTATATTATCGTGTACTATTTCTAGTATAGTGTAATATTTATATTTATATTATAGTGTAATATTTATATTATCGTGTACTATTTCTACTATAGTGTAATATTTCTAGTATGGTGTAATATTTATATTATCGTGTACTATTTCTACTATAGTGTAATATTTCTAGTATAGTGTAATATTTATATTTATATTATAGTGTAATATATATATTATAGTGTAATATTTCTAATATTTCTACTATAGTGTAATATTTCTAGTATGGTGTAATATTTATATTATAGTGTAATATTTATATTATAGTGTAATATTTATATTATCGTGTACTACTTCTACTATAGTGTAATATTTCTAGTATAGTGTAATATTTATATTTATATTATAGTGTAATATATATATAATAGTGTAATATTTCTAGTATAGTGTACTACTTCTACTATAGTGTAATATTTCTAGTATAGTGTAATATTTATATTTATATTATAGTGTAATATATATATTATAGTGTAATATTTCTAATATTTCTAGTATAGTGTAATATTTATATTATCGTGTAATATTTATATTATGGATCTAGATCTTTGGATGTATTTGTGGTTCTTTCACAACCATTAGGTGTAACGATGGTTCTTTACCCCCCCCTCCAAACACAAACAAAAACACACACACACACACACACACACACACACACACTTTTATCTCCACAAACATTTTCACAATCATGTTCAATTTGTGCCACCAGTCTGCCAGACGGACGCGGGTTTGTTGAATTTATGCACCCTGAAGCAAATGATGGAATTCTCCCATTCTCATTGGTTGGGTTCAATTAGCACCCCCCCTCACATGCTCTATCTCCCCCCTCCACTATCTCTCATTTTCAATGCTGGAAGTTACAATCCCCACTCCCCACAACAATGTCTCTGCACCTGTGATAGTTTGACCCTCGTCCAGATGAAAACCTCAAATCACCCCGGGATCTTATTAGCTTAATCTTCAAGAAAACCGTATTTCACTGAGGACAGTTTTCATCTAATGTGACAGTTTGTTCAAGCTGAGAAGGTAGATGTGAAGGATTGTGGGTCAGCAGAAACCCACCGCACCTCCAACGGCTGCCTTCAGATCCGTTCACTTCTCTTATCGGGACTCTGTGACCAGAAGGTTCTGACTGAAGACAGAATGACAGAACCTCATTGATCCTTTCTACATGCTCAATAGCAAACCGTACAGATATATAGGATATTACACTCTGTACAGATCGGGCAGTTTCTGTCATTATGGGATGTCGCTGCACAGAGTGTGTTCCTGAAGCAGAGTGTCAGTGGGTGTGGGATCAGAGCCAATCCTTTCTGGAGGCTGTTAGCAGTAAACAGACTCTGGTCTGACTCACTCTAGGCTGAAAATCAGTTAAGGGGGACCCGCCCCTTCTGTGAACCCGCCCCTTCTGTGAACCCGTAAATGTACCCGCGTGCGTTTCTTAAACCAACTGTATGACATTTTGAAGGTAAAATAAAACTCTGTAACCTTGTTCAGTCGGTTTTATGTTCTATGTTGGTTTTTCTGAAGGGCTCCTGGTTGGCTTTGATCACCCGCTAGCTTTAACCATTCTACATACGGTAGCTTTAAACTTAATTCGTTCATCGGGTTGATTATATTTGGAGTGTTAAGCTCGTTGTGCTGAATGTTTTTTATAAATATATATATTTATATATATATATATGTACTTATGTACAAATATATATTCATATATGTGTACATATATGTATATATATATTTATGAATGTATATGTGTACATATATGTATATATGTACATATATGTATGTATGTATGTATATATATATATATATATATATATATATGTATGTATATGTATATATATATATGTATATATATATATGTATATATGTATATAATATATATATATGTATATATGTATATATATATATATATATGTATATACATATATATATATATATATATATGTATATACATATACATATATATATATATATATATATATATATATATATATATATTATATACACATACGCTGCCACCTACTGGATAATGTTAGACTGCATAGGAAGAAGAAATAATCCTTTATTGATGTACCGTCAACTGTGTATGACTGTACACAGTTGTACTGTGTACAGTCATACACAGAGCATAGTGAAATTATTTCTCTGCATGTGACCCTCCCCGAGGCAGCAGTGGGCGGAGCCTCTGGAGTGCCCCCCGAGCTATGGTTTTCAGGGACCAGTAATACCAGTAGACCCTGGTATTACTGGAACCGGCTACCTCCTGATCTTCCGACTGGGAGCGTTAGGCAAACAGACGGCACATACCTGTACAACATAAAAGTACACCACAGGTAGGTAAGTAGGTTCTAACAACTGCAGACCAGGAACACACAACAAGACCTGCAGTACTGGAGATGTTCTGACCCAGTCCTCTAGCCATCACGATCTGGTTCTGGTCAAAATCACTTATTTTGACACAGCGTTTTGACTTCTGCAGCCTGTGGCAGCTGACCCGGAAGTATGCGCCACATGACCATGGTGGTCACCGGTGTCTGTGTCGGACCTCCTCCTGGTGTTCAGTAGATGGGTCAGAATGAAGCTGGATTTTTAAGGACGGATTTCTTCCTGAGGATCAACCTTCTCTCTCTCTCTGTCTCTCTCTCTCTCCCCCCCAGCTGGTGGGTCTGTGTGTGCTCTGTGTGGGGGTCTATGCTGAGGCGGAGAGGCAGAAGAATCGGACCCTGGAGGGTCTGTTCCTGGCTCCTGCTGTGGTGCTCATCCTGCTGGGCCTGGTGATGTTTACAGTATCAGTGGTGGGCATGGTGGGATCCCTGAGGGACAACAAGACCCTGCTGCACATGGTATCAAAAGTGTTTAATATTATGGTCTGTTCAGCAGCAGGAGTCAGTGGAGACTTACTGCTGTAAAAAAAATACTGCTATAGTTAGCAGTAACTGTGGTTAGCATGGATGGATGGATGTATAGATGGATGTATAGATGGATGTATAGATGGATGTATAGATGGACGAATGTATAGATGATGTATAGATGGACGAATGTATAGATGGATGTATAGATGGATGTATAGATGGATGTATAGATGGATGAATGTATAGATGGATGTATAGATGGACGAATGTATAGATGGATGTATAGATGGACGAATGTATAGATGGATGTATAGATGGACGGATGTATAGATGAATGTATAGATGGATGTATAGATGGATGTATAGATGGATGGATGAATGTATAGATGGATGTATAGATGGACGAATGTATAGATGGATGTATAGATGGATGGATGTATAGATGGATGTATAGATGGATGGATGTATAGATGGATGAATGTATAGATGGATGTATAGATGGACGAATGGATGGATGGATGTATAGATGGATGTTTAGATGGATGGTTGTATAGATGGATGTATAGATGGATGTATAGATGGATGTACAGATGTATGTATAGACGGATGTATAGATGGATGGATGTATAGATGGATGTACAGATGGATGTATGGATGGATGTATAGATGGATGGATGGATGGATGGATGTATGTATGTATGGATGGATGTACAGATGGATGTATAGATAGATGTATAGATGGATGTACAGATGGATGTACAGATGGATGGATGTATATATGGATGGATGTATATATGGATGGATGTATAGATGGATGGATGTATAGATGGATGTACATATATGGATGTACAGATGGATGTATAGATAGATGTATAGATGGATGTATAGATAGATGTATAGATGGATGTACAGATGGATGTACAGATGGATGGATGTATATATGGATGGATGTATAGATGGATGGATGTATAGACGGATGTATAGACGGATGTATAGACGGATGAATAGACGGATGTACAGATGGATGTATAGATGGATGGATGTATAGATGGATGGATGTACAGATGGATGGATGTACAGATGGATGTACAGATGGATGTATGTATAGATGGATGTATAGATGGATGTATAGATGGATGTACAGATGGATGTGTAGATGGATGTAAAGATGGATGATGTATAGATGGATGTATAGATGGATGGATGGATAGATGGATGTATAGATGGATGGTGGGATGTATAGATGGATGTACAGATGAATGTATAGATGGATGGATGTATAGATGGATGTACAGATGGATGGATGTACAGATGGATGGATGTACAGATGGATGTACAGGTGGATGTACAGATGGATGTACAGATGTATGTATGTATAGATGGATGTATAGATGGATGGATGTATAGATGGATGTAAAGATGGATGGATGTACAGATGGATGTACAGATGGATGTACAGATGTATGTATGTATAGATGGATGTATAGATGGATGTACAGATGGATGTACAGATGGATGTACAGACGGATGTATAGTTGGATGAATAGATGGATGTATAGATGGATGGATGTACAGATGGATGGATGTACAGATGGATGGACAGATGGATGTATAGATGGATGGATGTATAGATGGATGTACAGATGGGTGGATGTACAGATGGATGGATGTATAGATGGTTGGATGTATAGATTGATGTGTATATATATGGATGTACAGATGGATGTATAGACGGATGTATAGATGGATGTTTAGATGGATGTATAGATGGATGTATAGATGGATGGATGTATAGATGGATGGACAGATGGATGGATGTACAGATGGATGGATGTATAGATGGATGTATAGATGGATGGATGTACAGATGGATGGATGTACAGATGTATGTATGTATAGATGGATGTATAGATGGAGGGATGTATAGATGGAGGGATGTATAGATGGAGGGATGTATTGATGGATGGATGTATAGATGGATGTATAGATGGATGTACAGATGGATGTAAAGATGGATGAATGTACAGATGGATGGATGTACAGATGGATGTACAGATGGATCGATGTATAGATGGATCGATGTATAGATGGATGGATGTATAGATGGATGGATGTATAGATGGACGTATAGATGGATGGATGGACGGATGTACAGATGGATGTATAGATGGGTGGATGTACAGATGGAGGGATGTATAGATGGATGTATAGATGGATGTATAGATGGATGTATGTATAGATGGATGGATGTATAGATGGATGTACAGATGGATGTACAGATGGATGGATGTACAGATGGATGGATGTACATATGGATGTACAGATGGATGGATGTATAGATGGATGGATGTATAGACGGATGTATAGATGGATGTATAGATGGATGTATAGATGGATGATGTATAGATGGATGTATAGATGGATGTGTGTATGTATAGATGAATGTATAGATGGATGTACAGATGGATGGATGTACAGATGGATGGATGAACAGATGGATGGATGTACAGATGGATGGATGAATGTATAGATGAATGTATAGATGGATGTACAGATGGATGGATGAACAGATGGATGTACAGATGGATGGATGTATAGATGGAGGGATGTATAGATGGAGGGATGTATAGATGGAGGGATGTATAGATGGAGGGATGTATAGATGGATGTACAGATGGATGGACGTATAGGTGGATGTATAGATGGATGGATGTATAGATGAATGTATAGACGGATGTACAGATGGATGTATAGATGGGTGGATGTACAGATGGAGGGATGTATAGATGGATGGATGTATAGATGGATCTATAGATGGATGTATAGATGGATGGATGTATAGATGGATGTACAGATGGATATATAGATGGATGGATGTACAGATGGATGGATGTACAGATGGATGTACAGATGGATGGATGTATAGATGGATGGATGTACAGATGGATGGATGTATAGATGGTTGGATGTATAGATTGATGTGTATATATATGGATGTACAGATGGATGTATAGACGGATGTATAGATGGATGTTTAGATGGATGTATAGATGGATGTATAGATGGATGGATGTATAGATGGATGGACAGATGGATGGATGTACAGATGGATGGATGTATAGATGGATGTATAGATGGATGGATGTACAGATGGATGGATGTACAGATGTATGTATGTATAGATGGATGTATAGATGGATGTACAGATGGATGTACAGATGGATGTATAGATGGATGTATAGATGGAGGGATGTATTGATGGATGGATGTACAGATGTATGTATGTATAGATGGATGTACAGATGGATGTATAGATGGATGTATAGATGGAGGGATGTATAGATGGAGGGATGTATTGATGGATGGATGTATAGATGGATGTATAGATGGATGTATAGATGGATGGATGTAAATATGGATGAATGTACAGATGGATGGATGTACAGATGGATGTACAGATGGATCGATGTATAGATGGATGGATGTATAGACGGATGTATAGATGGATGGATGTATAGATGGACGTATAGATGGATGGATGTATAGATGAATGTATAGACGGATGTACAGATGGATGTATAGATGGGTGGATGTACAGATGGAGGGATGTATAGATGGATGTATAGATGGATTTATAGATGGATGTATAGATGGATGTATGTATAGATGGATGGATGTATAGATGGATGTACAGATGGATGTATAGATGGATGGATGTACAGATGGATGGATGTACAGATGGATGGATGTACATATGGATGTACAGATGGATGGATGTATAGATGGATGGATGTATAGACGGATGTATAGATGGATGTATAGACAAATGTATAGACGGATGTATAGACGGATGTACAGATGGATGGATGAACAGATGGATGTACAGATGGATGGATGAACAGATGGATGTACAGATGGAGGGATGTATAGATGGAGGGATGTATAGATGGATGGATGAACAGATGGATGTACAGATGGAGGGATGTATATATGGAGGGATGTATAGATGGATGTACAGATGGATGGACGTATAGTTGGATGGATGGATGGATGGATGTATAGATGAATGTATAGACGGATGTACAGATGGATGGATGTATAGATGGAGGGATGTATAGATGGATGGATGGATGTATAGATGGATGTATAGATGTATGTATGTATGTATAGATGGATGTATAGATGGATGGATGTATAGATGGATGGACAGATGGATGGATGTATAGATGGATGGACAGATGGATGGATGTATAGATGGATGGATGTACAGATAGATGGATGTATAGATGGATGTATAGATGGATGGATGTATAGATGGATGTATAGATGGATGTTTAGATGGATGTACAGATGGATGGATGTATAGATGGATGGATGTATAGATGGATGGACAGATGGATGGATGTATAGATGGATGGATGTACAGATGGATGGATGTATAGATGGATGTATAGATGGATGGATGTATAGATGGATGGATGGACAGATGGATGTACAGATGGATGGATGAACAGATGGATGTACAGATGGATGGACAGACCTGTTTTCCTGACATCAGACGTTGTCTTTGATCTTCTCCTCCCTCTAGTTCCTCTGTGTGCTCTGCGTTCTCCTGCTCCTTCAGGCCGTGGCTCTCACCATGGCTCTCCTCTTCGAGAAGAAGGTACCTCCTCCTGCTCCGTCTCAGACGATGGCGTCTCCGATCTTCTCCCGCTGACGGCTGTCTGCTCCTGTTGTTTCCAGACGGCCGCCTTGTTCCAGAGCAGCATACGAGAAGGCATCAAGCACTACTACGACGACCTGGACTTCAAGAACATCCTGGACTACGTTCAGCTGAAGGTAGATGGCAGCGTTTAGTTCTGTGTGAGACCACCCATCCCCTTTCACATCCAGTACACGTCCGGTACCGCTGGTACCGCTGGTACCGATATTGGAGGTGTTGAAAAAAGGCAAAAGAGTCATTTAGACGGACGGGACCTCCGTCAGCTCTGACCACTGAAGAAGCTCCGCCCACCACTGAGCCACTGATGAGGGTCTGCTGTGGTGTTGGGTGGGTTCTGTGAGATGATGAGGGTCCGCTGTGGTGTTGGGTGGGTTCTGTGAGATGATGAGGGTCCGCTGTGGTGTTGGGTGGGTTCTGTGAGATGATGAGGGTCCGCTGGGGTGTTGGGTGGGTTCTGTGAGATGATGAGGGTCCGCTGGGGTGTTGGGTGGGTTCTGTGAGATGATGAGGGTCCGCTGGGGTGTTGGGTGGGTTCTGTGAGATGATGAGGGTCCGCTGGGGTGTTGGGTGGGTTCTGTGAGATGATGAGGGTCCGCTGTTCTTGCTGTTTAATCAAAGAATCTTTGCTCCAGTCTGTGAAATTGTGATGAAATCTTTCTTCTCCTCAATTTTCTGACATTCAGTGGGCGACTGAGTTTTGTGGTGTGAATAATGAGCGTTTTCATATTCAGAGAGAAATGACGGCTGGTGAAAGGCCTGATGGGAGGACTGGAGGAGAAATGCATCCAGTGGGCGATGAGTCGCCGTTCCAGACGCCACAGTTTCAAACACTTTCAACCGAAAACATTTTTATTCAAGCCTTGGGCTCTGAGCTCAGGAAATGTCTTACCTTTCAAACTCTGTTCTCCCCGTTTGGATCCCTGATTTTAACGGATTCTACTTCTAACCCAACATCCAGGTCCGTATCGGATCTTCCTCTGGGACACGCCTGTGTCCTTAAATCCTCTGTGTGACGTTTGGAGACGTTAGTGAAGGGGACCCCCTCACACCTCCGACTGGACATCTTCCTGTTGTCCTTTTAGAATTCTTTTGTATTCCTTACTTGACTTTGAGTTATTTAAAGGTGAACTCAGTAAATGTATCACCATCTAGTGGTGAAGTTCCAGATGACATTCTGTCACACTCACCAGCTCATTCCTCCAGACTTTACGCTGGCCTTCAAGGTCACAGTGATGTCATCAAGTATGCTGCCGACTCAAGAGGTTCCGTCAGATGGATGTATTATTTGTATTTAGTTACAGCGGTACCTCCGTTTACGAGCTTGATCCGTTCTGAGGCCTTCCTCGAAAACCATAAAACTCCTAAACCGAAACGAGTTCCTCCATTCAAATGAAAGGAAATCCTATTAGTTCATTCTACATCCCCAAAATATTCCTCTAAAAGTCATTTACATGTTATTTTATACAGAGTAAAAGTCATTTTTACTGACAAATAGCACAGATAAATGATACAACTTTGCCTCACTGGATTCCTTCCAGACGTGGGCGGACACCGGAGATCGGACACTTCCTCTGTGAGTGCGTGACGCTCACTGGGATCCATTCCTTCTTCGCTCTAGTCTCGGGGCGAACACAGGAAGTTCGCGCTCGCGTCGTCCACCTGATCAAACAGGAAGTTTGTAAACCAAAGCAGAGCACTCGTATACCAAACAAGTTCCTTACGAGATGCGTGTACTCGCAAGTATCGGGAAAAAT
The DNA here is from genome assembly GCA_009660295.1 of Lophius piscatorius. Classification (NCBI taxonomy): domain Eukaryota; kingdom Metazoa; phylum Chordata; class Actinopteri; order Lophiiformes; family Lophiidae; genus Lophius; species Lophius piscatorius. Next base: position 15,611 of record VRLP01008220.1, read on the forward strand.
CCGTCATACGAGCAAAAAAAAACGCTCGTAAATGAAATCACTGCTCGTAAAGCGAAGTATGACTGTATTTATTCTATTATTATCATTATTATTATCACTATTGTTATTATTATTATTGTTATTATCATTATTATTATTATTATTATCGTTATTATTATTATTATTATCGTTATTATTATTATCGTTATTATTATTATCGTTATTGTTATTATTATTATTGTTATTATTATTATTATCATTATTATTATTGTTATTATTATTATTATTATTGTTATTATTATTATCGTTATTATTATTGTTATTATTGTTATTATTATTATTGTTATTATTATCGTTATTATTGTTATTATTGTTATTATTATTGTTATTATTATTATCGTTATTATTTTTATTATTGTTATTATTATTGTTATTATTATTATTATTATTGTTATTATCATTATTATTGTTATTATTATTATTGTTATTATTATTATCGTTATTATTGTTATTATTATTATTATTATTGTTATTATTATTATTATTATTATTATTATCATTATTATTGTTATTATTATTATTGTTATTATTATTATCGTTATTATTGTTATTATTGTTATTATTATTATTGTTATTATTATTATCGTTATTATTGTTATTATTATTATTATTCATGCACAATCTCTCAACTTTGTCACTGGTACTTTTACTTCACAAAAAGACTCTATTCTCATTCCACAACCAGGAAGTCGAGCATTTAGGATTGACTGTGTGATTTTCCGGCATGTTTTGTCGTTGGAACAATTTCCTCCCAGAGATTTATGGGGACGGACTTGGAAGTGTGTGACTCAGATGTTACGGCACGAGGATTCAGAGCCGGAGTTTGTGGCGAGCGGTCTGTGTGGTCTAAGGGGGCCATGTTCTTTCTTCACTGTCTTCGGTCCAGTCGGCCTCAAAGTCCCGCCCTAAAGACACCAGAATGAAAGGATTCAGTTACAGCGATGGCGCCACCTGCTGGAACCAGGGAGTGAACCATAGGTGTCGAATCTCATTTGAATAATATGAGATTCAGGCTGCGGGAAGTTTCTGGTGTGAAAGGTCGGATCGGTGTTTACATGTAGACTATTGGAAGCCCGGTCGCAGCTGGTTCCCGACCCAAGAAGGTCCAGGGTGTGAGGGGGGAATTTTCATCTTGTAGTTGGAGATGAGCCTGATTGGGTCTTCTGTCCTCTCCTGTTCTCCAGTTCTCATGCTGTGGAGGGGATGAGTACAAAGATTGGGGAGTTAATCAGTACCACTTCTGCAATGGTACCGGTCCACTGGCCTGTGGGGTTCCGTATACCTGCTGTGTCCATCGCAAGGTGAGTGCCGGCGACACGTTCAAACATTCACCAGAGGTACGGGACACCTGCTCAGGTGTCTGATCCATCCGCCACCAGATAACATTCCTCATGTCCTTCATCTTTAACTCTTCATCACTGTCCTAGAAAGTATTGTTCATGTAAGTACACAGAGCTGTAAAAGACAAAAGCCCCTCCTGGTGTCTTCTACGTTTGTGTGAAGATTAACCTGTAAATATTAAAGGGTAAATATGAAACACATCCTGACCCTGGTTATTTGTTTACAGTACACAATTCTAGACTTTAAAACCAACAAAGGTTGTAGTGTTGACATGAGGAGCTCCCTCTAGTGGACACTCGTGGTACTGTCCAGCCAAAATCTCTCTCTGGGGTCAAAATCCCATTGTGGATCCATTGTCTCTTGACTCTGATGTTTAGAAGATCTTTAGAACTTTGTGGTATTTCTATCAAATATGATGCAGAAGTTATCAAAGAGTTTCTGAACAAATTCACTGATTGTTTACTTTCATGTAAAAGAAAGTAAAGGATACAAAGGCTCTGATAATGATGTCAGACCTTTGATCTAAAAACATCAGAGGAGAGAAATATTACCCAAACATAGTAACAAAATACTCACACATAGTAACAGATTACTCACACAGAGTAACAGATTACTCACACATGGTAACAGATTACTCACACATAGTAACAGATTACTCACACATAGTAACAGATTACTCACACATAGTAACAGATTACTCACACAT
>VRLP01008221.1:0-17685 GCA_009660295.1 Lophius piscatorius
CATCCTGGATCGTCACGCCCCTGTAAAAACTAGAACAGTCACCTTCTCCCGCTCAGCCCCCTGGTTCACCAGCGAGCTACGGGAAATGAAGGCAGCTGGGCGTGTCCTTGGGCGGCGTTACAAGGCTTCAGGTCTCACTGTCCACAAGCTAGCCTTTCGGGAACACCAAAAGGTCTACTCAAAGTCGCTTCTGTTCTGCTGCCCCTCCTGTGTGGAATGTCCTCCCTGACCATCTGTGGGCTCCACAGACAACTGACACATTTAAAAAACGTTCCTTTTTAGCAGAACCTATAACTTTAATTAACATTGCTGCTTTTGGGTCATGTTTTTATAAAGTTATTATCTTTTATTGATGCTTTTATCTGCTTTTACTTTGACAAGATAAATTCAGCATTGCAAAGGCAGAACTATTGTTTTTCAGTATGCACGGTCAATCATTCCTGCTTATGGCGATCGCATTCATACAAGCAAAAAGGTGTCAGCCGTCGGTTTACGGCCTTAGCGCATGCTTGTGTTTCCGTTTGCTGCTTCGTTTCTTTTAAGTGATCTTATTTTGAAGGATCATATCGGAAGTAATGTTATGGTCGGCATTGCGTAGGTGTTCTGACTTAATAAATTAACGTACGGTCGGTCCTCTGCGCTGTTTTCTTTAAACTAACTGTATTGAATTTCGAAGTGAAAATAAAACGTTGTAAGTCCCGGTCAGCCCATTATATGTTATATGGTGGCTTCGTCCACCAAGAGACGATTATGAATCATTTTGTACGCTACAGGTTAAAAAGAAAATCGAGGGACATGAGGGGCTGCATAGAAATGGAAAGATTAATTAAGCGGTTATAAAAGTAATGGTTGGAATCCGGTGTGGACAGCCTCAACAGGTGAGCAATCCTTTTATCTGTGATGACTATGACTGTCATGGACACTAGGTCCTAATGCTTGTGCAAGAGGAAAACCCTTATCTCCAGTATGTGTCGACGGAAGCTTGCTTATCAACTCAGTCAGGAAAGAGAGACGTAACCATCTTGGGTCATGTTTAGGTATAAACTCTGCTGGGAGATTACCCACTTTGTAAATATTAAAAGTGTTTAAAACACAAATTGTAAGGCAACAAAATAACTGCACCACATTATTGAGAAATATGGAAGCATTTTATTTAGAAACAAGTGAAACTATTCAATACTAGTAGTGAACTCACACCATAATATATATATATTTATTTATGTTTATGTCTGAATTAGACATTCAATTGCTATTATCATGTTCTCAATCACAGACAGCTTAAAATATAAGTTGAAGACTTTCATTACAGTATATTCCAAAGAATAAGGTTTAAAAGAATATCTCCATGATGCAGCCAAGTCAGAACACTCTTCTGTCACCTGTGTCTCCTTTGAGGCAATAGCAGCTGCGTTGCTTACATTGTCCGATCTACTAAACTAAAAGATGCTTCAGAGATTAAGGCTTTCAGCAAACAATGTCCAACAGAAACCATCAGTATTTTGTGTTCATGTCATGTGTATTAACCCCAAACGACGACCATAAACATATAAGAGTGTAAAATAAAAAGACCCGAAGAGCGGAATTAAGACAGTAATTCAAAATTGAATTCTCTCATGTGATCCTCTTTAAAGCATGTGTGTAAAATATGCCTGCCTTTATTCAAATAAAACATTACATTTGTGCAATGGTATGCCCCTGTAAGCAGCCGAGTAGGTGGTCAGCTTCTAGTCGAGGAAGGTGAAGAGGTGATGGTGGCTCAGAGGAAGTGGCTCAGGCGTAGAGCGGCTGGTAGCCCCTCCTCCGGCCGCCAGCTTTGCAGGTTATCACGCATACGCTCATCATCCCGAAGAACTGAAAGAGGAAAGATGCAGGCAATCAGAAACAATCTTGTAAAAGTAGTCCAAGAAGCTTCATGTGTTCCCAGAACATTTGCTCAGTATTACAAAAATGTTTCATGAGAAGAAGAAGAAGACAAAGAATAATAATAATAATAATAATAATCTGACGTCAGCTTGAAAAGAACCAGAACTGGACCACTTTGAAGGGTATACATATTGGAATGGCTGTCAGAAGCCACACCGATGCTTTTCTATTTAAAGGAGAAGCTTTTGCAGAGATGTCACTCTGATTTAACATCAGAATATGCTGCCTGTTATTGCCAGTGATCGACGTGTAGCAGGCAGCACTGAGGTAATGGACTGGAAGAGTAGACATCTTTCAATGCTGCTGAACGGTCAGTGTGTGAACATTTATACCTTGATGATGACGAAACCCAGAATGACCAGCATGGCGTAACTCATCACACCCTGAAGGAGGACGACCACTTTAGGCTCACATCCCTAAAATGCACACACACACACACACACACACACACACAAAAGTACAGTGATCAGACAGGCTGCATTTACACATCGGAAAGATGCGCCATTGCTTTAGTGCTTCAAATGTTAGTAGATTATTTGTTAAGTCGACTTTAAATGTTGAGTCTCAGAAGAATCAAAATCAATTCTTACCTCCACCAAGAAGATCTTTTTTTTTACATTTATTTGTTTTTCTGTTTGTTAGCAAGATTACGGTCATACTAATGGACAGATTTCTATGAAATTATACCCGGATGTAGTTTTTGGTACATCCTACAGATGATTACACTTAGTGACGTCACATCACAACATCATCCTTGGGCCAGTAAACAAGCCAACGATGAGGACTTTAGCTGAACTTAAGCAACGTTAATTGTCCTGCAGTTATTTAGGTCGGGAAACTAAAAGATAATGACAATAATAGAGGGGATTGGTGATAATTTGGGTCACGTGTGACCGTTACAATAAAGTAATAAAAGTACACGACATAAAACCAGAGATATAGAGCTGTAAATATATGACAATCTATCCAGAGGTCGGTTTTGGCCCTTGGTGGAAGTTTGTGCTCTTTGATTACGATATCATTAAAAACTAATCACCTCTAGGATATATTGCCGGGATAGTTATTTAAGCTGTTATTGCAAATATAATAAGGAGAACAATTTTCTCAATATGGGAAGTGAATAAAATGCTAATGCTTCCTAATAAATGACTTATTTTGGAAACTACTGGAGATGCCAGACAAAAAGTAATTTGTGTATTAATATGTGTAATAGTGTAAACTTAAAAGTCTATTTCTTTCAAACAATCATTTTTTGATAAGGCACACGTGTGTGTGTGTATGTGTTGTGAGTAGGTGGCAATGTTAGGTATGTGTATACATTTTATTTTATTATCATCCTTTTTAACGTACTAATAAAATACATTTTCTGTTCTTATATTTTGAGATGGAGGTTTAATGTGTAAGTGTAAGCACTTTTGGTGTGTTAACCTGTTATAAGGCAAATAAAGACACTGTTGGAAATAAATAAAAGTTCCGGAAATCTCAAAGAGGAACCTCTGCAGGAAATTGAAGATGTGTTCATGAAGATTTGTTAGAACATAATGAACAATTTTAGAGTTGCGACTCAGAAAGTCTCGTCTGAGGCAAATCCCACAGACAAAATGAGCTTACATTTTACACAGTACTATAAATTAATAATAAATAATTAAAAAAAAGTTCCTAAATAGCAAAATGCACCAATTCAGTAGTTGTTTGGAGGGGGGTTTCTGAAAAAAACATTGACTAGCATATGAGCTCGGTTCTAGAAACAAACATGACATCAGAATTAATCTAATGCTGCGTTCACACTGAGAAAAGTTTACACGTCGTTCGAGTCGCCTTATTTAGTTTCCCAAATGTCACAGCAGGATGATCTGAGATCGGTAGTATCACTCGCGTCGACGTTTCTTTCCATCACGACGACGTAAACACTATTGCTGCTTCTTAATTGTAATGAAGGTCAAATACGTCCGAAACTAAACGCTGCCATGTCCTGGTTCACAACATGATCCGGAGGCCCACTCAGGCGGCTCTGATTGACTTTTCCAACTACGCTTCAGTGTCCTGCTGTGATCCGGATATGCTTTGAGATCACAGTGTCAAACAAATATCTTGCCCAAGGTAAAACTGTTCCACTCTTGCGAATGCGAGCATTCATGTCCACTTGTCTCTGTACCGACTTTGCGTGTAAATTTGAGTTCACCGTGAACCCAGCACAGCCCCAACTTGTAACCATGGAAACAGAAAAAATAAAAAGAGCGCAGCTCCAGTTCTTGGTTGTGTATAGAAAGTTAAGTGAAAAAAATATTATGCTTTTTTTCTTCCTTTTTTTAAAATTACGCTCCAGACACCTAACGGAACTGGGAGGACAGACCCCTCCTCATTTCTCTCCTGTTGGGGGATGATAGGGAAGAAGCAGGAAGAATGTAGTGTGTGTCTGACTTACCTGGAGATTAATCAGATTTGCTTGGTCCATTCTACCAGTGCATAGTGTATCAGTCATATTCTTACAGCAGGACAGAGGCACCATGTCTTTGTGGCTGGCAAACCAGGTGGTGTTGGACCAGCTTTTATAATTTTGCACACCGCAGCACTGAAACTGCACAGAGATGAAGAGAGAACGGACAGAGTTTGTACAGAACTCAGTAGGACTCCACCCCCACATACACATGAATTCAACATAACTTCACATTAAAAAGTACGTTTTCAATACAGTGGATTGGGAGCTTATTAGGATGTTGTTTAGGACGACAACGTAAGCCTAATTATTGTTGTCATTATTATTATTCAAATAAATTTTTACTTACTACCATTGATATACAGTATTACAAAAACCTGCATAACCATGAAGATGATTATTCACTTCATCCATTTTTTTAGTCTATCTAAAAAAATAAATATATCTAGTAAAAACTCAAAAAGAGAGATCACATTCATTTATTAAAAAAACAACTAAACGATGAAGGTTCTATCAGTAGAATATCAGTTATTATCTACATTTGGCCACTTATACTCAAGAATAATAAACAACAAAATATATAAAGTGTTCTTTATCTGTTGACGTTTCATTTAAATTAAAAGTAGAAGAGGGAAATGAAAGCAATCGAGTGGCGTGGAGGGGGAGTGATTAAAGCAGAAGATGTGGAAGAGAATGAAAGTAAAAGTGAGGAAGCAAGATTAAACTGCACTAATCACTGGCTGCAGCCGGATTAGGCTCTTCCAGACCCGTTAGTTCAAATCGTTTCACCTTCTTCAGATGCAATAATTTGGCTTGTAGGTCTGAGCAGAACAACACTTTGTCAAAATAAAATGATCTTTCAGGAGAGCTGAGGAAGAAGGCTACACAAATACATAAAACATAATAAAATACTCTAAAAATGGGTACAAAACTAACCACAGATCCACATTAAGAAGATTTAGACATCTATGGATATGAAAGCCTCTCTTGCGTCAGGAATGGCAAGTTTTCATGGAACCATTTTTTGGGAAAGTGGTCCTGAAGGAGCAGTTAGTTTTCTTAGAACCCTCCGCTGCGGCTCCACTGAAGCTCGAAAGGGGCCAAATTCCACCGCGGTGTTTTCAGACACTGATTGGATCAATAGGTTCCAACAGTAGTTTTTTCTCCACACTAGTGATTTAGGGACAGGGTGAAATATTAAATAAAACTATCATTTAAAACCTGTATTACGCGTTAAGTCAGGTTTCCTTTTTTCTTTCTATGTTAAATTTGGTCTGAGGATCGGACTCAGTTTAGCATGTGATGCATGTACAAACATAAGAAATCAGGAGGCACTCAGACACTTCTACACAGTCCAGCGCAGTGTCACCAACCTCAGTCTGCACGAAATCCACAGTGTTGTTTTGGGCATCTCCCCCATCATAATTTGAGAAGACTTTAGTCATGGAGACCACCAGCTCTTTGCTTATCTGGATAGAGAAACATCCTGGTGTAAGAGTCAAAGTGTCCGGTCGGCAACAAACATGGTAAAAATGTGTCTGACTCACCCTGCCCTGGTAGATGAAACAGAACGCCAAAGCAGTCACTTCAGCAGCGAAGATCAGCATGATGATCAAGAAGAACTGGTGAGGAAACAACATGAAAACAGCTTTGAGGGATAAATACGATCAAAAGGAAAACAACAATAATGACAACATCGTAACTGTAACTGTAATAATGTTTTGAAAGTGAAAATATGAATGGAATAAAAAAAAAAGGACAGCTGAGTAAATCATGGATTGCATCTCCTCTTTTCTGCCACACACAAACTCACAAATCCGAGGCCGACTTTGGACTCAAAAAACGTGGCGCAGCATCCTATCAGACCGAAAATGAACATCACAACGCTGATGCTGATGATGATCGCTGCCGGGATCAGGGTGTACTTGTCCTGGATGAGGCCGTCAAAGCTGTCATAGCTCTTGATCATATAGAATCCGACGTAGAACAACGCAGCTCCTGCAGCCTGCAGGGAGGAGAAACATGAATTAAACATTAATATGTCGCCGCAATTGACAATTTTGTCATGGAGCAGCGCAACAATGATTCAATATTTTACTTATATGATCAGAAAAGAGTTAAGTGTTTAAATGTAACAGAGGAATCACAATTAGGAGGAACTTGTTTTATATTTTTCCTGTGTGTTTCAAATTATTCTATTCTATTCTGATGTGGCGATTACAATCATGCCAAAAAACACAAAGCTCCCAATTTATGACACCAGTAAAGGACAAAATAAGCTTTGGAGGAGCAATCCTGAAACGTTCGGCACAACGAACTTAGACACTTTAAAATTAATCCTCCCGAGGAACATAGCAAGTTCCAAGAAGCTAACTTTGGCGAACCTGCTAACGGTAGCAGAGCAGCTAAGGCTGGCGACAGTACAGAGCCAGCAATGAGTCCTTAAGTCCCCGAACAAAGCCAAAGTTTAACATGTGACGGACTGAAAGAAGCTTACAACATTTTATTTTCACTTTGAAATGTTATACAATTGGTTTAAGATACCCAACAACTTTAATTTCAACAGGTCAGAACACATACACAATTCTGACCAGCCTTACATTCATTATCATTCCTCAAAATAAGAGCACCTCAAATACAGTACTCATTTTGGTTTTAAAATTTTTAAAAAAAGAAAAAGGAAGTGTCAATAATTAGTATCGGCCGGTCAGACTTTATAAAAATTTGGGACCGGCCAGGAAAATTGCAATCGTTGCACCTCTAATAATAATTAATTTAACGTATATATAGTAACATCAAAAAATGCAGTAGAAACAATCAGTAGGTTATAGAAATTTTATTAAAATATCAAAATACTAGGGTAAAAAAAAAAAAAAGCAGAAAAAAGCAGGGATAAGATCAGACTTATTTTTAATCTACAGAAATGAAGATCCTCCTTAAATGATCAACAAAACTGTTTACAGTTTTAACTGCTGATGCTATGAACTACATACGGTTCCATACAAAGCCCTTGGTACAGAGGTAAGAGCTATTATAGCCCGCACTCCTGATTCAGACAATTTCCTCTCTAGTTTATATAAAATTTGTGCCACAGTCAATGATCGTGATTTTATGGATTACTCGGCTTTTAAATCCTCGCTATACTTGATTATAATATGTGGAATAAACATTCTTGATGTTTACCCCGACTGGCTGTGTTATATTAATTTGCACAAATCCTATATTCTTATACCTGCAGATATTAGCTCGAGCTAGAGAGTAAAAGGGAAGTCCAGTTGTACCAGAGCGCAAAAGGGAAGTCCTGGTCTAAGACCAGTGAACATGCTATTTAAAGTTAAAAGTTCTTGTTGATAAAACTTTAAAAGTGACATTATTATCATTTACCACTAAACTATTAGTGTACCTGAAAGTATTTTCTACATTTGTGTGTTTCTTGCAGTGTTAAATAAATGAGCAAAAACCAAGAAGAACCAAAGGATTTTATCTTGCCGTTCATTCAAACCGATTTTAGATCTAGTTGTCCTCTGTCTTTATATTTTTTTATTTGAATCGTTTTATTTTGTGAGGCGATTTAGTAACTTGCAATACAAATAAAGTTGTTTTATTTTTTTATTTTGATTTTTTTTCCCAAAGTTATTACCGTCATGGATGCCATCTTAAATTTGTGTAAAAGGAATGTGGGATAAAGCAATAAGAAATTTGTTTTCCATTCTATCTGCGGTGGTCTCATGTGAGGAACACAAACTGTGAGCGCCGCTAATAGTAAGTCAGCTGTTGATGTAGTTTTTAGTCACATCATCATCAGGATATTCCTTAAAGCCATTCTTTCAAAAAGGAACCTGTTAATCATATGACTACATAAATATGGGCCGGTTCGGAGAGTACGTAAGACAGACTGGAATCAAGTGACTGTTCTGTGAACTGGTCTGAAAAAACGTGTGCCCCAAAAAAAAGTGCCAAAGGTCAAACCCAAAGAATGCAAAGTATTGATCACATTATCTGCACTCCTGACTTCCTTTTGCTCTTTGAAACTCATATTAGAAGATAAAAGCTGCAGCGTGATTAAAAGAATCCATTGTGTGTGTGTGTGTGTGTGTGTGTGTGTGTGGGCGTGCGTGCGAATGTGTGTGCGAGTGTGTGAGTGGGCAGCTAACAGCAAAATCGAACTGCTAAGTGATGAGAGTGACATTTCGAAACAGAATCTAAACTGATCATTACTTTAAACTCAAACAGTGATGTTTGTGTAAATTCTTTCTCTATATGATGAGAATGAAAATATACGATTCTTTAACATCGTCAAAAAAGACAACACCACTATTCACTTAATAAGAACCTGCTTCACTGGTTGGCTGAACACATGTTGAGTCACTACTTTTTATTGTAAAATTTAGTACGGGTCAAATACTTTTTTTGTTTACAAACAGGCTTTAAAGGTTGACATGATCTAATCAAAATGTCCCATGAAACACAAATTTCATCATGAAATCATTTAACAAGTCCGTTTTTATTTACTGTATAGAAACATTCTTTACCGAAAGGATTTCTCATTATATGGTAAATTTAGAGAGGTCAATTTTGCATTAATTTAAATAAGTGGTTAAACTAATGCAACATAAATAATTTCCCAAAGAAATAAAATATCCACAGAAAATTATTTTTATTAATATATATACTATTAAGAAATTATTTCCACATAGTTTTGGTTTTTTTTTTTTGTTGATGAGGACGTTAAAGTGTTGAAAAGAAAAAATAATCCCCCTTTAAACATCACGGATCATTTGCATCATTTCCAGCTTCACCTCCACTACATGAGGTCCGGTATATATTTTGTGCTTGTTCCTATCTCAGAATGTGGGTTTTCTTGAGCTCAAGATTCATTCATCCTCGATTTCAACCTCATGACTCACTACTGATAATCACTCCACAGTCACGGGATCAAACCCCACCTCCTCACTAATCTTCCCAGAAACTCTGATCTTGTGCCTAAAAAGCGGCACAAAGAGGCTTACACAACATGTAGGTCTCATGCTCCGTGCCACCTCTCTGGAATGTCAGAAACCTCTCAGGCTAGTTTCTTCATCCGCACGGCTGATCCGAGTGAGGCCTATCTTGGGTTGTACACCCAAGGTCGCCAGTGTAAAATCCTCCACCAAACAGAATGTGTGTGGTCTCGCGGTCTGGCTGAATTACCTAGTATGTGCTTTTGGAAGACCATATTGTTAAAAATCGGTTGAAACTGTCCTTTTGTCTGTGGTCTCCCACGTTTTTAAAATCAGCTAAGATTTAAAATTCCTCTAGTGTGTAGCCAACATTACAAAGCATCCTCTTTCTCTTTAAGAAAAACAGTATTACTCATGCAAAGCCTAAGGAAGCATGATACATCAGGGAAATTCACAAGATGGCAGAAAAAAGTCGACCAAAGGAGATATTCAGAGTCTAACCACTATTTAATTATTGATTGAGAAGATAAAGCCAAAAATGGAGGCTCACTTTTCAATTTGAATACAGTGACTTGTTTAGTTCAGCTTGAGCGATAACTAAGCTGCAAAACCTCCAGATTTTTGTGTATGACAAAAAAATATTTTCCAAGTGAGATGACTGAAGCAAAATTTTAAGAATGTGTGGAATCTTTTTATCTTAAGGTATGGGTGTACTGTGTCAGACAACAAGCTGGAGGGGGGGGCAGCTATGATCGAATCGAAATAAACAACAGCCATCAGCAGAGGGATTATCAACTCTGGTTCCTGCAAAATCGATGCGTGAATACAAGCTCCTTCATTTTATCTGTCAGTTAAAAACAGACATCATTCCTGGTACATTTTGTCAAACAGAGGAAACAAAGTCTAAGCCTGCTTGAAAACACAGGCCTCACTCTGAAGAATGGGAGCAAGCTGTTGACATGGAAACGCTGAATTAAAAATTTCTACACCACTCTAGCATATGACTATTGTGTATGGAGAATTTGTTGAAGCTAAACACCAATCAGCCATAACATTAAAACCACTATCCCTTGAATTCAGATTAATATTGATGAACTTGTTACAATGGTACCTGCCAGAAGACTGGACATCTAGGACGGCAGGTGTACGTTTTGATCTCAAAAGGAAGCAAGCGTAGGGATCTTAGTGATATTGATAAGGGCCAAATTGGTTTGGCTAGACCACTTTCTCAGGACATCTCGATAAAATGCAGGCCTAGTGTGTGTCTAGGGTGTTACTGGTCTGTAGGGGATAGTGCCACCAGATGGGTCCAAGGCCACGCTCACAGTGCCAGTATTAATGCTAAATTCTGAGCTTTTTGTGTAGCTGTTATCATTACTCTGAAAATGTGTCCTATATCAGACTCCAGTATGAACAGGTTAGGGCCCTAAACTAACCCGCATGTTCAAAAAAACCATAACAAAAGATGCCACACGAAGCATGCTGTCAACACAGAAGCAAAAAGGAAGCCACTAAAGTAACATTGAACGCTTTCGTCTGTATTGTTAGTGAGGTTTATAGGGTTTTTAGTGACGTTTGTGTGTGAAAGCCCAGATTTTGGACCACACATGGAAGTGGCCCAAATTGTAAATCGGAAAATATCTTCTTCCATGTGGTCTGTGCCGTGACGCTGCCATGGAAATTCACATATGAGCAAAAAAACAGACCTGGGTCATATTTTCCCTTCAGTGTGAACATTGCTTATGGAAGCAAAGTAAAAGAGTCATTGGTCCCCCAGGGCTAACTTGAGGAGCAAATGCTAGCCAGCATCCGATCCCATAGAAGATCTACTGTAGGAAAAACTGCTGAAAAAGTTAATACTGGTTCTGAGAGAGAGGCATCAGAACAGACGGGGACTTTACTTTGGTGTTTTGGTGTCAAAAAGGGAACCTACACAATATGAGGCAGGTGGTTTTAATGTTATGGCTAGCCAGTGTGTGATATAGATTTAGAATAATGTTCAGGACAAGCACCCTATTTCTGAAAATAACCAATCCCTAAAATAATGAAAAATAAATATGTTAAATAAGCCCCATTTGATTCTGCCCTATAAAAAAAAAAACAGTGTTATACTTGTTATATAAAAATCATAGAGTTATGAATCATGTCATGGACTTGTGTGAGCCAAACAGGAAACAAATGTTTTTAAAGGAATGAAGAATGTGAAGAAGGAGTTCATGGTCCTTGGATTTAGTAACAGGCTGAAAACAAAACACTGAAGCAGATATATTTTCAATGTACTCTACTCAGTCTGCCCAAAAAAAAAAAAAAATTTCCAAAGAGGGAGTCGGAGAGGAGGGGACATGAATCAAGCTCATTCCCGGAATGGGTCAAAGTTCAAGCTGACTGATAAACACCAGAACCTTTAGTGAAAATCAGTCTAAACAAAGGTGGACTGAATCAAAAAAGTAACGAGGATAGTTTTGTTGAATAGCTACGCTTGGTAAGAATTAAACAGGCTGATCTGAGTGTTTTCCGACTCAGTAGAAAGGAGAAAATGGGCTTTCTGCCCAGATGGTTGTCGAGTCATGACTCTGATTTCAGTCTGCGAGCGCGCGGGGCCCACCGAACACGTACGTGAACACCAACAGTGGTGGTCTCCGGAAAGAAAAAAGGCTAAAATCATGGGGAGGGAGAACAAACAGCGCGACTCACCCAAAACACCAGGCTGAGGAAGAACAGGACTGTCTTGGAAGTGACGATCCCGCAGTCCATGTTTGGAGGAGTCCAGTCGAACTGAGGAGAGAGGAAGAGATCTGTGGAGGTGCTGTAATCAGCTTTTATCTCACAGGAGGCGATCTGCCGTTTGATCCCGCCGTTGCTGCTGCTGCTGCTCTGGTCACAAATTGCCTCAATCTGTCTGTGTGTCTGCGCTGGCTGAGGTCACATGCTGCGGGGAGGAGGGAGGACTGACTCAAAAGGTCTGTGCAGCCTCCCAGCTGCTCTCACCCCACCTGACCCATCACGCCCCCCGGAAGCTGGAGCACTCAGTCATTCACCCACTCACTCACCCACTCACTCACTCAGGAGGGGAAGACAATCCCAACGGGTAGTTCAACCCCCCCCCGAAGAGATCGAACTGAAACTAATGCTGTTGAGTTTTTGTGATCTTACGTTTGGATCTGCCCTCTGGAGTTGGAGGAGGTCATGTGATTGACGCCATTGATTGCGTGTTTGTTAGCAGCATAACCCGGAAGTATTTTCAACAGAGTTTGATCATATTTTGTGGAAAGTAAAACCGTTGGGAGTTAAACATGTGGTCAGATAGTTTTTTTTAATTTCTTTATATCTCAAATCCTACAATGGCAACATCATAAGCCTGAACCTTAAGCCAATCAGACACCAGGTACTTGGGTTCATAAGTTCCCCATGGGATTTGTAAATTTGCATGTTGGAGGTTTTCTCCAAGGGCCAAATAGTTTTAACAGTCTCCATTTATTTGTTGTTTTTCCGCAGGTTTACATAAAACTGCTGAGTGGATTCCTAGATTCAGATGGACCCACATAAACAAAGTTATATTTTTAAGATGCATGTTTAATTCTAATGAATGATCTAATGAGCAAAGTTTAATATTGATTAAGATTGAAGATCAATCTTAATTGTTGTCTGTCTACGTGAAAAGATAGTCAACAAATCATCCAATAATCCATGTGGGTCAAGCGGTGAAAGGTCTTCAAGCTGAAACAGAAGTCCAGTTGCTTTCGAATAAACCCACATGGAATAATAATAATATTAATAATAATGATACCATGACCAGGATTAATGAGAATCTACACAGACATCTCCACCTATGAGCTTATGTTTTCGGTCCATTTCCATTTCATTTCTTTAATTGTTGGTTTCAAATCAGGATTATCTCATTAATGTCCTAGCTATGGAAAAAATATTTGCATATTTTACGTCTTGCGGCATTTATCAATTTAATATCTTAGGCACTCTAAATTTATCATAAAATGAAAGATTGTTTGGTCAATCATGTTTCTAAACATGTACTATTATTGATACTATCATGATGAAATTCACATGTCCTCAAGTTCTGGCACTTAAACCGTGAAAGAGTTTAGTGTTTTAGTTTTAGTGCTTCTCCTTCATACTTTGTGTGGTTGTGGCTGACTAGTCAACAATAAATAATATTCTTATTGGGTATATATTTTCTTCCTGTTTGAACTGCGTTTAGATTAATAGGGTTACCTACTTCTACTTATGTATTTTTACATGGGTCATAATGGCGGTACTTGGAGAGCCGGATATATTCTGAGGTGGTACACGGTGTAAAAAGTTTGAGAAACACCGGTCCTCAGACTTTTAAACATATCTCTGTGAGATATGTTTAAACCTTTTTCATATTTTTCAACTGATACATTGAATTGCTTTCACAATTCACTGATTTATGTTGATTCTGTGAAATCTGAATATATACATTTTCAAAAGATGATTATTTAAATGATATCAAATAAATGAAGGTGCTTTAACTTGAACTTTTGAGTGTAATTAATAAATAGGCCTAGTCACATCAAATAAATTATAACGAAACTCATCAGGGTGCTAAGGCCAAGGCCCCCTTTAATCTAGTTAAGCCTATTATGACACAAGACCCATTGTCTAACTAAGTTTCATGGATATCTGTTCATCAAGTTTACATAATCAGTGAAAACCTCCTTGGTGGATAGATAGAAAGCACTCAGAGACAGCCGACCACCATGACACGTTTGTCACCTGATGAAAACATTTTGTATCGCCTTGACGAGATCATCCATTGTTTTGTCATTCACCAAAACACTGTGATGACGTCATTATCCTGACATCACTCTCATCTGATGTGCATCATGCCAAATTAAGTAATAACCACCAGTAATATGGTAATTCACAGGTCTTTGCTTGGCCCAAAATTCGGTTTGTCACAATCATAATCATAATCTGTAGTGAACTTTCCCAGAAAAGTGAAAGTCAAACAAACGTTAGCCATCACATGAGCTGCTCCGACTCTCACTGGCAGAGGCAGCTGGGCTGCGGAGGGGCTCAGGAGTCTCACAGCCCGAGGAATCATCTGGTCCATAGTCTTGTGGTACCACAGTGGAATCTACTGTATATCCTGTCAGTAGGCAGCAGGGTGGGGTGGATGTTCTAATTTAGTATCCTATAGCTTATGCAGAGTTTGCCAGAGCCTTAAAGATTTGCGAGGTTTCAAGTCACAACACTCTCTGCTGCTCCTCTTCGATAGCTAACAAGAATGTGGCTCATGGATATAGCCTGAGGTGAAAATATGTGATTTTTGAAACGGGTTCTGTGAGATGTACAGACCTGTCCACCTCTTTCACCACAGTTCTAACCATGTGTGTGTGTCTTTTTCTCTTGAAGTATTGGCTCCCTTTAAAAAGTAAGTGACATGATATGCAAACAATGTCTATAATGTCTATAATATACCTTTGATCTTAAATTCAAATTATTCACAAAAATCTAATCTCTAACTCAAGTAACAAAGTTAAACAAAACACCTTATTCTTAACATAAACAAATATTTAGACCTAAAACATCAGAATCAGAAAAGTGTTTATTGCCAAAGTAAGTCACACTTACAAGGAATTTGACCTGATATCTTCGTGCAAAACATGGAGTCACAAAAACGTGAGCCACAATTATTGGTATCCAGCATTTCATTTTTTTGTCGCCTCCTTTTGCCACAATAACAGCCCCGAGCTTCCCTTTTGTAGCTTGTGATGAGGTTTAAGAACACATGGAGAAGATCTGAGACCATTCCTCCACGCAGAAACTCTCCAACTCCTTCAGATTCTGAGGTAGTACCTTGTAAACTCTCTTCTTCTCCTCTTTTTACATCCCATAGATGTAATGTGGGGGTTTAGGGTCAGGTGACTGGGTTGGACCATACTTAGGATGATTTTTGAGGGCCTTTCAAAGATTATATAAATGTGAATAATTAAAAATTAAGACCGTGGGCTTAGATAATAAATACATTTTTTGCTTCTAACGTTATTCATTTTTGTAAAGGTGGCCAATAATTCTGGAGGGTGCTGTAGAATCATCTCTTTGGCATCGACCAGCAGGTTGTTATCCTTGCACTGCACTGCATGATTGTTGATTTGCTCCTAATGTAAACGCTTATCATTCTCTGTAAGTGATCTGATGATATTAAGATAATTTGTACACTTAAGATACATGTAGAGTTCTTTCCATATCTGACGTTGCGCTGAACATACATCTATGGAGTACTCCACTAGTGGAGGTGTGCTGTCAATCAAACCTATCAAGATTTGCAGATGTTGCCCAAACCAAGAGTGTTTTCAATCATGGGTGACATCTGATTGAACGCTGAACTGAAATTGCCAGCCAGTGAACTTGGTGCTTTATGGCCATTTCCTGCCCTTCAGATTATTGCAACTGGTTCCGATCTCATGTCTGAATCGTTCTTTTTCTTGCACTCCAGTCCCGTAGTTATTAAGGATTTATTTTTTATTTTTATTAATACATTTTTCTTTTTTAGATATTTCTACTTTTATTTGGTGTCAAACACATTAGCCACTTAAAATATAGGCCAGAGGTCACTGACTTATCATTGAAAGGTCAACTGCATTCATCCTGAAACTGATCTTGCTTTCTCAATGGTGGAATAGCGATATAGTGGGAAGCACTGTCGCCAAGAGGTTTTTACTGTGAAGCAAGATCTGAGACCTGTCTGTTTGGGATCTGAATGCTTTGTTTAGATTACCTCGAGGTGTCCGGTTTCAGTCCACTGTCCAAAGACATGCAAGGTAGGTGAATTTGCAACTCTAAATTACCCATACGCCAACAAATTATGACCTGGGGACCTGTCCAGGGTGTACAACACATCCAATCCATGTGTCTAAAACTAAGGTCAAAGACACACAAATTAAATGCATTAAAGATTTGTGATATTTAAAGACCCACCACAATAAAAACGTTTCAGATAAGATTTTTTTCTCATCACTTATGTTTGTAAACACATGGGCAAAAAGACGGTATTTTCAATAAAAATATATGAGAATAACTATTTCCATGAATACGTATAACTACTGAATCGTGATCACATGCTCTTCATTTACTAAAAGCACATTTATAGGCATCATGAATATTGACTGGCGTGTTCATAAGAAGGAAATGAACCTATTAACATGAATTAATACTTCACTGAGAGGAGGCATATGATGACATAAAACTTAATTAATTGTTTTCACCTCCCACTGCATGTAAAAAGGTCCTCATGAACGACTTGTCTCTGGGAGGTCATGATATGCTGGCTATAAATGGTAAATGTGTTTCTTTGGTCATCTTTAAGTTGATCTAATTGGCAAATATGGTTTTTAAGCTTATGCAATTATCAATGTCTGTTTTTCATGGTTAAGAGGGTTTGACTTTGGTCAAATGTTCCAAATACTCGTCCCAAACCACACTTTCTGAGTGACAGATGTGTAATTAAACACAGCAAACTTAAATATGTTTAACGGAATCTCCAAATCAGAATATGGATCCAAGCAGTTAAGATAGTGATTATTCTCATGACTGAGTTTTTAGGTGGAATCCCAACAATTAATTAATTAATTCAGGTACTTTATATAATGATCTTCTGAAGAAAACACAAACTTTATCGAGTTTATTGGAGAGGCACTAGGGGCTGAGATGATGAGACTCACTCTACACGGTTCTCACCATGACTTATTAAAGGACCTGAGCGCGTGCCGAGGCCAACAGTGACGTTGCAGGGCCACCGCTCGCGCTCACTCCATCGTGAAATAAGATGTTACTGCAATGTCTTCCTCTGCAGTGGCTTTAACCGCGGTGACACCGACAAAGCCCCCCAAGAAGAGCGCCAAGTCTCAGGGGAAGAAAAGTAGTCCCTCCGTTTCAGACCTGATCCTGGTCCGGGTCCGGGTCCGCGGAGCGCGGCGGCGTGTCTTTGGTTGTCCTGAAGAAAGCCCTGCAGAGCGGAGGATGCGATGTGGTGAGGAACAGATCCGGAATCATCCTTACCATCAGGCGCAAGAAGATGAAGGTGACGAGGAAGAAAAAGCCCAAAGCAAAGATGGCGAAGAGGGTCCAAGCTAAGAAGGTTGCCGTAGGAGCTTCTTCAGCAGTCAAGAAGAGGCCCGCTGGGACCAGAAGCTCAAGAGTCTTTGGAAGGTCAGAGTGGTCGTCAGGACCAAAAGGAGCAGGGCTGCAGCCAACTAGTGGACCTTATAATAATAATAATAATACATTTAATTTATAATGCACTTTACATTTGGATCAAATCTCAAAGTGCTACAAAGTAAAAGCAGATAAAAGCATAAATAAAAAATAAAATAATAACTATATAAAAGCCTTACCAAAAAA
>VRLP01008222.1:0-17675 GCA_009660295.1 Lophius piscatorius
ACACAGTGAAACAGTCCAGGTTCACACAGTGAAAGAGTCCAGGTTCACACAGTGAAAGAGTCCAGGTTCACACAGTGAAACAGTCCAGGTTCACACAGTGAAAGAGTCCAGGTTCACACAGTGAAAGGGTCCAGGTTCACACAGTGAAAGGGTCCAGGTTCACACAGTGAAAGGGTCCAGGTTCACACAGTGAAAGGGTCCAGGTTCACACAGTGAAAGAGTCCAGGTTCACACAGTGAAACAGTCCAGGTTCACACAGTGAAACAGTCCAGGTTCACACAGTGAAACAGTCCAGGATAACTTTCCTCAAAACACCTCTCGTACAATAATTCTTTGTTTCCCATCTGGCAGCGCCGGTTCTGTCTGCTTCTTCTTTGAGCATCATACCTAAACCATCTCGCACCATAAGACCTGCATGACTGATGATGGTGGCGGTTACCCTATGTGCGTGATGGCGTCCTTGTTCTCGTAGTCTGTGGTCCATATTGCTATCTTATCTCCTTTGGCTCGGATGTTGATGACGGCGCCGCAGACGTCGTCGCTGTGGTCGTCGAACGCTTCACCCACCAGACACAGGAGCTGCAGGAGAGACACAGGAAGTGTTCATACTTCCTGTTTAAGGAGGGGGGGGGGGGGAGTTCAATGGCAGTCAGACAGAAGTTGGGGGGAAGTAGAACTTCTGACAGGAGTGAGGCGTCACTCTGTTCCACCATCAGCCGTGACCGTGTGACGGTCAGCCCCAGCAGAACCCCGAGGTCGGCTCAAAATACTCCTCTTTATTTACACGTCTACTTGTTCTGCTCTGATGTGACAAAACCTCTCGGCTGTTAAAACAACAAGACTTAAAAATGGCCTCATTAAAGGAGCCGAGCCCGACAGGGAAGGAACGTACCGTCTCCAGCCAGAACCGATCGAGGTCCGATTTACGCTGCTGCTTAGAGAGAGTGATCAGCCAGCGGCCGCCTCCTCGGTTCCGCTCGTCCTCCCACATCGGCTCGATCCCATCCTGCGTCCAGATGACAGTAAGAACCTCACAGAGCTTTAAACGTACTGAAGCATCCACGACCAACACTGACTTTAATTTATTCCATTTACAAGAGGACGGGAGCGGCTCGCACTGCGGCGCCGCTGGACCCGGGACTATTACTGCAGGGTTGATCTGATTCTGTCACTGCAAAATGTTTTTTACACTTTTTTTTTTTTCTTGCTGGCGTTCATAAAGTGTGTTGATGTGTGTGTAGAACAACGTCTGGATGTCAGCTCTCTTAGGCGTGTCCCAAAGAGTCCAGTTAGGGGGGGGGGGGGGACATCCGGCCAACCAGGAGGAAGCCCCATTTAAAAAAATGGAACCTATTTTTAGCAGAACCTGTAACTTTAATTAACATTGCTTCTTTTTGGACAGGTTTTTATATAGTTATTATTTTTTTATTGATGCTTTTATCTGCTTTTACTTTGTAACACTTTGAGATTTGATCCAAATGTAAAGTGCGTTATAAATTAAATGTATTATTATTATTATTATTATTATTATTATTGTTGTTATTATTCTGGTAAAGCTTCGGCAAAAAAATAAACCTTGAGCTTCGGCTTTATTCCTTTGTTGTTTCCCAAGATGCAGCTGGTTTTAAAAATGAACTATTTATTCATTCAGTATTGCGACGTTGAAAACAGTGAAAGGATGATTCATAATGGCGGCTTGTATTCTCTTAGTGTCAACAGAGAGGTCCCGGGAGAACGGTTCTGATATCAACGCTGTGATGATGGAATAAAGGAAACTACATTCAATCATTCATTCTTCTCGTTCAGATGTCCTTGGATTCTACAGAACTGATTAAAGATGGTCTTTATTGTCACTTTCTATGTACATCCACACATTTAAAAAAAACGACTTTCTTTATTTTCACTTCGCAAGTTAATAATAATAATAATAATAATATGGTTTAAGAAACACACCGTGAGAAGGACAGAGCACACACACAATGCCGCCGTCCGTCCTTACTTCCACTGCAATCCTTCAAAATAAGAGCACTAAAAACTTTTGGGAATCGGCCAAAATCAGTCAGACTTTATTCAAATCGGTGCATCTCTTAAAAAAAAAAGAAAGAAAAAGGCCTGACATGCTTCCAGTACAAAAGCAGAACCCTGGTGTAATGTCACAAGACAAAAAGAACCCTTACCTTAAAGAGGGAGTAGTCACAGCCGGACATCAAGTTGCTTGATAGCTGAATGTGATTGTACAACCTGGGAAGGAAAAAGGCTTTTATGATCATCGGCGTAGGTGACGGAACCACACGGAGTCATCCTCCTCGCACTAAGGTCTATGTGGGTCTAAGATCTGACAAGGATCGGTGATGTAGATTTGGAGCGATGAGGATTTCCATGACGGCCCTGACTTTTGGGGGATTTAATCACGTGTGGTGAAATACTTACGCCCAGAAGTCTTCCACCATGTCAAATTTGGAGATGAGGCGAAGATTGGCTTGCCACGTTCTGCTTTTGTCATTCTTGAAAAACCAAAGCGCCCACCTGGAAACCAAAGAGGCGTTACTACACAGACCACCTGAACTCTCACCCCTCTAACAGACTGAGATCGAAAAACGTCCAATAAAAACAGCGACCCTGGTAGTCCACACCTCAGGTCTTCTCCTCTCAAGTGTCTTAACTACTAATAATAATTACAGCAGTGGCTTCTGGGCCAATACTAATGAAGATCTAATCTTCAGTGACCTCATCCTTCAAATCATCTAAACTGCACTGATGCATTTATTCAGTTTTTGACCCGTTGGTGGAGGAAAAGGCGACTGGACCTGTGCTCTTACCGGTTTTGTAAAGGATGCTTGATGTACAGTTCTGGACTCACAACCTTTTGGATGTTTGCTTCGCAATTCTCCTTTTCAGGATTTGAAGGAACTGAAGTTGACACCTAGGAAAACAAAGGTGGAGCGGAGACGAGACACGTTTAAGTTGTTGTTGTTGTTGTTGTTTAATAACTTAAACGGCTGTGGTGCCCTGAGCGGGTGGAGGTGGGAGACTGGGTTGTAGAACCAGGTATTCTTAATGCAGGAGCATCAGAAGTTTAAGGAGAAGTCAGTGCGTCGAGAAGCAGAACATTAAAAATAACATTTGCCAACCCAGACCCTCTAGCGTCGGTCCAAAGCCCGGATAAATGGGGCGGGTTCCGTCAGGAAAGGCATCCATTGTAAAACCTATGTCAAATTCATATGTGGGACCCAAAACTGATTTCCAAACCGGATCGGTTAACAAATACCCTCACTGGTACCGTTAGCCAGCAAGGTACCGACCGATGGATGGATACATGTGATCCGCTGTGGCGACCTTGAAAGGGAGCAGCCGGAAAACGAAGAAGAAGACAGTTTTAACCTTCGCCAATGAGAGTCACGTGATCACCGTTTGATCATCCGCAAGATATCTGGAAATGATGCTGGAAGATTAAGAGGAAGGTTCTGTGCGTGTTTGGATCTGGGTTGAAGCAGGTCCAGGTAAGGATGTGGATTCTAAGTCACTCATTTTTTCTCCTTCAAACATGTGTGACAGACAAACTATTATTGTTTTGCTACGGTCATGAAAAACAACTAGAAAATGTAAGAAACTTTGAATGAATGCCTGGAGTTTGGTGCATCAGTACCATGACGTATATGTCTTTGGGCCTGGACTCCTGGATGTAAAGGAGGACCGTGGCGCTAAGACAACTTCCTGCGTGTCACAAAAAGATGTATTTGTGACATGCAACTTCATGGCTTTGATGTTTTTGCGATTACGGCAAAAACCAGTAACAGAGTCGCTGGTGAGAGTAAAATGTTCTGGTAGGTATAAAATATAACGATGACAAGAGGCATGATGATTAATAACATGAATATTATTCAAATGGATTCCTTTCATCCGTTATAAGATAAACCAATCGGGCATAACATTAAAACCAAACTGCCTTATTTTGTGTTGGTCTTTCCTCTGACATCAAACGGCTCTACGATACATTTATACGTTCCGACAACTTCCTTTCAACTTATTCAACAAGTGTTTTTAACAGTCGCTCCTTTGTGGGATCAGACAGCATAAACAAGCTGCAAAAATTCAAAGTGTTTATGAGTTAAATGGCTTAATAATATTGTTTTCTGTATGTTTTTGTTAGTTTAAAAAGAAAAAATGGTGTGAGCAATACATTTAAAACTGCAGAATCAGAAATTATACAAAAAAAACCTCATATATGCAATGTAGTATTTGAACCCAGAAAATAATGTCAGAAGTCCAAATGAAGACTACGGTTTGAAAATAAATAGAACAGTCTGTAAATGTTTTCATGGTTCAGACTTTAAGGATTTACGTAAATGACGTATAGATGTATAGGGGGCGTTGACGGTACGTATTTGTCGTACGTAGATTGAGTAAACGAACACCACTCATTCATCCAAACAACTGACAATATCGTTCGAGTGACCGTGTTCACAAGCGGTTTGTTGCAGTCTTTCAGCAATGACTGCGTTTATAATTAAAACAAACGTCTTCCTAAACGTTAAAAGCGGCAAACGACGTGGCGAAAGTGCCACGAACTAAACCGAGTGGCCAGACGTAAAGTGAATGATGGAAAGTTTGGAGAATAGCAGATGTTGACTGTCTCAAACATAGTCGTTGGCGTTTTTTCTTGTAATTTGACTGACAGATTCATACAAACATTGTGGAGTTGAATGAAAAGCCCAGTGTGTAGCAGCGCACTCACCACCAGAGC
The DNA here is from genome assembly GCA_009660295.1 of Lophius piscatorius. NCBI lineage: Eukaryota > Metazoa > Chordata > Actinopteri > Lophiiformes > Lophiidae > Lophius > Lophius piscatorius. The sequence continues at coordinate 4,745 of VRLP01008222.1, forward strand.
GGTCGCCATCTTCTAGAAATCACGTTTAGGTTTTTTTTCGGCGTTTGTAGAAATAGCTAATCGACCGGTGCTCTCCAACGCGCATGCGCAGTAAGACACGTTTAGCGTTCGGGACACCAATCTCTGAAGTCCGTACTTGGCAAGTCCGCGAGGGCGGACCTGCGGACTTAGGAATTGAGAAACGGTCCCCAACCGCGTCACGCCGCGCGCCGTTTAAGCGGACACCTTTCCAGTGACGTCACCGTAGGGGACGAATGCGACTGCAGCCACCTTGGTGGGTAAAGATGCGAGAAACAGAGAAGTTTAGTTTAATTCTATGTGGAAAAACGATACAGAACATCATAGAATTGTAAAATGATCAAAATATTTCAATGTTATAGACTCTAGAACTATAAATCAAATGTTTAAAAAGAGTGGAAGCAAAGAGGCTGTTAGGAGATAATACTATCACTATTTCCAAACGGTGCTGGCCTAATAGTTTTATCGAGTTGTGATTTTATTGCAGCAAATTAATTAATATAATGAGCCAAGCTTTGGACTTGTAGAAACATTCTTACATGTACGATAGTTCTCCACCATAAATGTATTGTCTGGAATGACTGATATGTTTTGTGTAGGAATAAGTACATGTTTCATTTCTCCAATAAATGAGTTAAATATCACAGTATTACTATTTCATACCAAACTATTTTGCTAGTATGCATGTTCAAATTTATTGTAAAACAAAAAAACGTATTTAGTAAGAGCATAATGTTTTTTTTCTACAGCGACACAATGCTGGAAATATGTTCTATAATTGTGAAATCATTTTGATTTGTTGGTTAAAAAAGGAATTTATTGTAATTTACTGTCATTATATGCAACTAACTATTTAATTGTAGACAGGTTGACATATCTGTTTTTATAGTAATTTACCATAATTTTTTGTAGATGGTGACTATATTTTCTTTTAGGCAAAGATCAGGCAACCACAGCTGTCGTTATTTTACAGTAAATTATCCAGATGTTTTTGTTGTTTTTCTTTTTTTATATATTTCTTAATGTTCTGGATTTTTTCCTTATTTATCCTATGAAATTAAATTCATTGATTGAAATTGACTGGAACACAAGATTCAATCCTTTACTTGAATAAAAGTACTTTAGCTTTGTGACATTTTCCGCATAATTCCTGATTGTTTTTAAATGTTTTATTTAGCTTTAAGAGAAAACATGGAAACAGTAATTGGTGGCAATTAAGTATTTAATGCATTTATCTCTGGATACAAGTTATTTATCTCATTAGCTTAGATAATTGCTTCAAAACATTTGTTATAAATAAATAACTACCACTATGACAAGAACCCGTAAAAATACTTAATCCTTCATTTTATCACAAATATTCAAATGCACACATTCTGAGTTTCCATTCAGGAAATAAACAGTTGTAACCTTAAAAGTAACTAGTAACTACAGCTGTAACACAAATGTTGTGGGAAAAGGAAATAATTGAGTGAAGTACAAGTACCTCAAATTTATACTAAAGTACGATACTTAAGTAAATATAAATATTCAATATTATTAATATTCAAGTAAATATACCTTGTTGTGGATAGTGACAATACATGTATTTAAGTTCAGTACTTAAGTACATATATGTGGTACTTGTACTTGACTTGAGTAATTGCCTTTGTATACGACCTTATACTTCTACTGCATTATATCTCAGAAGGTAATATTATCCACTACTTTTACCAGACTGCTGTAGTTACTAGTTACTTTTTGAGGTTACAAGATTTCATACAGTGAAAAGTGAAAACCAAGATTCTCCAAATGAGTCGATTTAAATAAAAAGAAAAACTGAGAGCAGGTTGTTCTTGTTCTAATAACAAAAAAGGTGGTTCTTCAGGAAAATATAAGTAAAAGTAAAATAAATACGAAAATATTAAATAAAAAAATTGGCAGTTAATAATTTTCTCCAAAAACAGTTGATATCTAAATAGACTTGTGCAACTTAAGTTCAGTCTTAAATAACTCAAATGATGGAGACTTTTAAAATGTGGCTTTATGGATTAATACATTTCCTCAATAAAATTATTTTATTAAAAATAATAAAACTTTTTTTTACAGAATTGTGATGAATGCACACATTCATAAAACTGATGTATAATTGTTGTCTTACAGAATCCGCGTTTATTTTTTAATATTTATCAATCTTGAAATGAATATATTGGTAGGATAGATATTATGAATTATTTTGCACTGCACCTCCTCTATTTTATTGGGAATAACATATCTATATGGGAGCTGGTAAATACTACAGACCCCCTAACCCTGAACCGGACACGCGGTGACGGATAACGAATGAATAAATGGATGAATAAATGAATAAATAAAGCCGTCATTCAAAGTCAACCGCTCTTTTAAATATGATGTGGTGTTCAGGATTTACGACACTTCACGACACTTATCAACCTCTTTGCGGCAGTCTTGGCCACACGTGTTGTCATCACATTGAAGTACATAGTTGCAGCTAACTGATCGAATTTGTAAGTAATCTACTCTGAGTGCTTGTAGAAAATGTTGACGACCTTTTCAGCTTTTGTATTTACACCAAATATGTTTATTAGTATATCGCAAAAAGTCCGAGCCAGCCTTTTGTTGGCCAACTAGAGAACTTCTGCCACGCTGTTGGAGCCGCGGTGTTAGCTTGTGGAATGCTAGTGATTACTTTGACTCTCCTGCTGTTTCATGTTTCAATATTTAATATTTGACGTTTCTCTCGCAGAGTATTTGAGGGAGATGTCTTTCAGAGGAGGAGGCGGACGCGGTGGTGGCAGAGGTGGAGGATTTAACCGAGGTGGAGGTGGAGGATTTAACCGAGGAGGAGGTGGAGGATTTAACCGAGGTGGAGGAGGTTTCGGACGAGGTGGTGGCGGCAGAGGTGGTTTTAACCGGTATCAAGACTACGGACCTCCAGAACATGTTGTCGGTAAGATCATCAAACGAGAATGTTGTTGAAGTGCTTAAAGAGTTGACTTTAGTGATAGTGGTCTGTTTGACCATTGTTGGTTAAACCGTCTGGTTCCAATATTAAATGATCTCCAACCGTGTTTAAAGTGCTTTATAAATAAGCTTTATTATTATATTGTTCTTATTATATTAGACGAAGAAGAAAGGCTCAAAGTACCAGAAAAGTATAAATCTGTTTGGTTATATAATGAGCCAGTTGGGTCAGTGAATTTGGTGAAGTGTTCAATTCGCCTGGAGTTTGTAAGATTTGCACTAGAAGATTTAACAACAACAACAACAACAACCTTGTTCTGCAGGTTTGATCAATAAACTCCTCCATGATAACCAACTGTCACACCACCCACAGCATTATTGCTGTTTTCCTCTTCTTCCTCCAAATGATCCATCAGGATCATGTCGGTGGATAATAATAATACATTTTAATTTATAACGCTCTTTACATTTGGAACAAATCTCAAAGTGCTCATTCAACGCTCACACCAATTCTTTTGAAGTTATAAAAGGATTATTCTATACACTTCATAGATTTGACCTGTGTTCTTAGGGTTTGAGCTCTTTGTCATTGTTTTGCTGTTTTCTCATGTTTTGTTGGTGTCTATTTCATGTTTTAAAAATTCCACCAGCTTTACTGTTTTTTTCTGTCCCAATGGCATCATCAACTGTTCTGTTCATCGTTTATACCACTAATACCAATTTAACTGGTTTCCACTCTGCAGGACTGGGAGAGTTTGTGCATCCATGTGAAGACGACATTGTGTGCAAGTGTACGACCGATGAAAACAAAGTTCCCTACTTCAACGCCCCGGTGTATCTGGAGAACAAGGAGCAAATTGGGAAGGTGGACGAAATATTCGGCCAACTCCGGGAATTTGTATCCTTTGATTTTGTTGCAGAGGTCCCAAAATAAAATGTCCATTTGAATTAGAAAATGAAGGAGAATTCCTGCTGATTATCATTGTTAGTTCTTAAAATCCTGTTGTATTATTATTTTTTCCTTAACTGATCCTTCCAGTATTTTTCAGTTAAACTTTCTGACAATATGAAGGCATCTTCATTTAAGAAAATGCAGAAGGTATGAAAGACATCATTCACTTTCTTTTGAAAAGCATTCAACTGCTTCTGTGTATTTTATTATATGTAATCTGAAATGTGTCTTTTTTAGTTTTACATCGATCCTATGAAGCTCCTCCCACTGCAAAGATTCCTCCCCCGGCCGCCAGGAGAGAAGGGTCCCCCAAGAGGACGTGGTGGAGGAAGAGGTGGTCGTGGAGGTGAGTGTAACGTATGGTCTTGTCATTAACGGTAGTACTCCCCTGTTTTACCTTCTCACAGGTAGATAGAACAGAATTAATCAGTCTGGGTTAAGTATTTGAGTCTAAGGGGTGAGTTCCCTCCCACTACTGTTTACAACTATATAGGAATAGACTTACGTCACTACGACAATCACTAAACCACACAAAGAAATAATGTACATAAGGTGAGGTGAGGATCCGGGGAGAAGAGCAGCAGGTGGTTCATCAACACAGGGACCCGCAAACATCACAGCAACAAATCCCAGCATGCAACATCCAAACTTAATGCTCCGACAATAACAAGAAGATTTTAGCCCCAGTTGGTCACTTGATATAAAACTATCTGTTTGTAGAAAATGTTTTCCGTCGATTTTAAGTGGAAAATCTGAGTTTATTCCTGCTCTGTTTTTGTCGCAGGTGGTTTTCGTGGAGGACGGGGTGGAGGTGATCGCGGAGGATTCAGAGGCGGACGAGGGGGAGGATTCGGAGGCGGCCGCGGCGGAGGATTCAGAGGGGGCGGAGGAGGCAGCCGCGGCGGAGGATTCAGAGGAAGAGGAGGCAGTGGAGGACGCGGATTCAGAGGTAGGACCGTTTTCTTTTATCACATTTTTGTCAAACTTTAGTGGCGTGGATGAACTCACTTTGTTGTTGTTTACTTTTAGGTGGGAATTGATTCGACAGCGACGATCTGGTGGGACGTCCCAAGTCTAGTCTTTGGCTACAAAAGTGGAAAGGTCGCCTCTTGTCTTCGTGGCTTGCCAGTTGGACTCAATATGGACTCTGCCTTTCTTCGTAGAAACTGACTGATTTATCTTTTTTATTTTTGTACCAGTTTTTTGAATCTGTGGTGGATCTTTTTTTATTCTTATTTAAAAGGTCCATGTCTATGTTTGTAAAGTAAGGATGCCTGTTATTGAGGATGATTGGGTCCCTCTGCGAGCAGACAAGTCACTATCCTGTGCTGATTGGGTTGGAGCTTAAGGCCATGATGGACGCACGTACTTGAAGATCTCAAGACAAACATCCACGTGTCGGACAATATCTGCCGTTTGATAAAAAACATTTTAATTCTCATGGTTTGTAAAATATTAAGCAGTATACTGTCACATTTTCTGTTGAAGGCCTGGATTAAATGGTGCTTTCTATCTTGATTATTTTTATTTCTCAGGTATAAGAAGTATCATCCAAACCTAACATGTTAAATTTTTCTTTTCTAGAGGGCGGGACTTGGAATTAGAAAAAACTGTTTTTTCTTCGTAGTATTTGACAATGTCGCTCTAGCAAAGTTTTTACTGTTGAATGCAGTAAATGTAATCCGTCGTGTTCTTCCAGTTATCTAAGAAGGGTATTCCAGGCGTCCCTCTCCCCAGCAGCACTCTACAGCTATCTTGTCACAGTAATACCGTTCAGGGGGTGGGATATATGAGGCAGCATGTGTAATGATCTGTTCAACTTTAATGTAATAGCCTGATGCCTGGTTCAGAGCATCTCCAGGTCTTTTAGGGTCTTCCAGATCTGCAGAGGTTAATACAGACCAAAGTGGTCCAACGACAGGGTCATGGCAGCCCAAGGGTAATTGCGTTGACTTGGGGAGTGCATCCCACAGCTGCGTTGGTGACAAAAATATGAGGTAGGTGGTTATAATTTTATGGCTTATTTTAAAACTAGAGAAAACTCAGAAGACCCCATCCACTGGAAGATATAGTGTTTAACATCAATCTGCTGAAGGGAGAAGTTTCCCCCGAGTTCAGGTTGTAGGGCTTATGAGCATGATTTTGTCTCGTTACAAAGTTTGGCAGCTAGTTCGAGTTCAAAGGTTGTAATTTGGACTTCATATGTTACTGTTTGTAATAATCGGTGTAGGTAGACAAAGTAATTTAAGTTTAACTGCATGAAAAACGATTTGAGGAGCTGTTCTTGTCTATCCTGATACATTCTCGAGACAATAAATGACAGATCTTCCCTTACGTCGGTCTGCGTATTACGTCACGTGTGCGTTCTCGTTTCTGATTGGTCGGAGCATACAACTTTGCGGATGCCTGGGACTTCACCTCCGCCCGCCTAAGGAACGAACATGGAGACAGCTGGAAAAGTGAGTGCAGATTATATTTTAGGGGGCAAAGAACACGTTTAATACATTCCTTCTTCATTCATGTATCTTAAATGTGACATATATTTAACTTAAGTATGAAAATATAGTTCTAAGGCGAAGCATTAACATATAGTCGTAATGAATGAGTACAACGAAGTCAATGTATCGCTGCAGTGAACTTGGCACGAGACCGTTGAAGTACCGTTTGGTTTCCTTAGTGAACAAAATGTTCTAATTGAGGGTTTTAACTCGTATTTAGAAATCTGATATTGCATTACTATGAGTGATCTTCCTCCTGTTGCTAAAATATGCTGTTGAAGACGAAGGTGTCCCGGTTATTTGGTGTTGAAACCGACGCTGAAACTGCCACAGGACTTGGACTACATTTCCCAGAATTCCTTTCATTCCCTTAATTTATATTAAATACCACTTGGCAATATAATCTAAACATTCATGAAACTGCTTCCGCTGTAACTGCTGAATTAAACAGTGTCTGAAAAAGTGAACAGTGCTTTTCAAAACGAAGTTATGAGGGGTCTTCTAGAACATTGATAATTAAGAATAATGTAAAGAGTCACCGAATGAGGCAAAAGCTGTGTGGGAAAAATGATTAAAACAGACAGTAAAATAAAGAATGCATGTATAAGGGTTCAATGACACTGACTTAACAGATACATTCAGACCAAATCATCCAGTTGGGTGTAATGGAAAATATCATTAAAACAGGAAACCACTTGACCTCACGCTTGGTTTTACCCAGGTCTGACCAGGGTTCAAAGGGCATCTACTCCGCTACTTGCTCAACCTGTCACATGCTGCACAGCCACGGTCCAGTCGACCCGTTACCACAGCAGTGTGATTCATTGTAAGAAAAACATGTCCTGTTTCTCTGCAGGTGATCAAGTGTAAGGCAGCTGTTGCCTGGGAAAGTGGGAAGCCTCTGACCATTGAGGAGGTGGAGGTCGCGCCGCCAAAGGCCCATGAAGTTCGCATCAAGGTAAACCAAACCAAACCACGCCACGCCTCTAGCCTGACATGAGCTGAAGGGAGCCCCGAGAAAAACATTTAAGATCAACTCATAAGAGGAGGCTCTTTAAATTAAAAAAATCCTTATATATATTTGAGATATTGGTCTCACTTTCTTTCAGATTTGTATTTGCTCTAACTTATCCATCAGCTACTTGTTTTACACTAAACTGGTCAAGAAATTCCAGCAACCGTAATTCTTTTTGTACATTTTGTGCAACCTTCTTCCTTAAAAAGCCATCCACACGTCACGCAGAGATTGACGTTCAGTCGTCTTAAAATCCAGCCAAACACTTCTGTCCATGAATGCAGCAGGGACGTAGCACACCTTGTTTCTGAGAAGACCTTTAAACGGTCGTGTGTCTCAGCTCTTTGCCACAGGGGTCTGCCACACGGATGCCTACACTCTGAGCGGCAGCGACCCGGAGGGAATTTTCCCTGTCATCTTGGGCCACGAGGGTGCTGGAACGGTTGAGAGCGTTGGTGAGGGTGTCACCAAATTCATGCCAGGTATGGAGCTTACAGACCAAAGTCTGACTTTCTGACTGGGCTTTGTGACTGAATTAGTCTCCAGTGATTTTTAATTCCTTTTTTTTCTGCACAAAGGTGATGCTGTGGTCCCGTTGTACGTGCCACAGTGTGGAGAATGTAAATTCTGCAAAAACCCCAAGACCAACCTTTGCCAGAAAATAAGGTGATACTCTCAGACTAAATTATGCAAACTAGAATCAAACGATCTCAGTGGTTGAACTCACAGCTGGAGGTGCAGGGATCGATCGATCGGCGCCGGGAGGCCTAGTTTGGTGTGATCGGTAATCTGCTGGTTTCCTGCATGCACCGTAAAGGGGCCCCCCCCACAGGCATGAACTACCATGGCTTCAAACATCACGCAAGAAAAACAGAAAACACCAGAAAACTCAAAGTTTGCTATTTTCTGTAACACCAGTAAAGACAAAATAAACTTCGAAAGAACGACCCTGGAAACATTAAGCACAGCAAACTCCATCACCCCGAGGAACAAAGCAAGTTTCATGAAGCTAAGGCTAGCAGAGCGGTTAAAGATAGCGGGAGCTCAGAGCCAATAGAACTTATAAAACAAAGGTTTATTTTCACTTCCAAATGTCTTACACTTGGTTTAAGAGACGCACGGAGGGTACATTCATTTCAGGGTCAGAATAAATACCGAATGAATGCCGACGGCCTTACTACCACTGTAATCCTTCAAAATCAAAGCACTTAGGATGCATTACTCATTATGCTATTAAAACTTTAAAGAAACAAAAAATCGATGCATCTCTACTCACAGCATCACCCGCTCCACCCAAAGCCTTGAAATAACAGTTCACACATGCTTCCCCCCTCCAGAGTGACCCAGGGGAAGGGCCTGCTGCCCGATGGAACCACACGCTTCACATGCAAGGGAAAGCCGGTGTTCCACTTCATGGGAACCAGCACCTTCTCCGAGTACACCGTCGTGGCAGACATCTCTCTGGCCAAGGTGAACGAGAAGGCTCCACTGGATAAAGTCTGCCTCCTGGGGTGTGGCATTTCCACCGGCTATGGCGCCGCCCTGAACACGGCCAAGGTGTGTATGGGAGGCTGTAGGCCAGGCTGCCGGGAAAAGAAGATTTTTTTTTAAGTGAGTTTGAAAGATTGTGAGACATTTTATCCTTTTATACGCATGAAGAGCAAGTTTGTCGGGACAGAATAAAAAGATTTGTGTTGTTTGATGGTGTCATGCTGAAGTGGGTCACCCTCATTTATTATGCATGTTTGTTGTCAGAACATGTGTTGCAGAGAGGTTTTTGATTTTCATATTTCTGTAGTGACACTATCTCAACCTAAAAAAAAAGATAAGTAAACAATTCAGCAATTAAAAAAAACAAACATTTAGTGGCATCTCCAAAGAAGAACTGTCACACTTTTTATTCCCTAAAGATACAAACATTAGAATTTTCTCTCTGCGTTCAAGGTCGAGCCCGGTTCCACGTGTGCCGTATTTGGGCTCGGAGCTGTGGGCCTGGCTGCTATTATGGGCTGCAAGGTTGCCGGGGCGACCAGGATCATCGGCGTGGACATCAACCCTTCAAAGTTCGATAAAGCCCGGGAGTTTGGTGCCACCGAATTTGTGAACCCCAAGGACCACAGCAAGCCCATCCAGGAGGTTCTGGTGGAGATGACCGACGGCGGCGTGGACTACTCCTTTGAGTGCATTGGAAATGTGCAGATCATGGTGAGACGTCTTCCATATCCACGTCCTGTGTATCTGACCGCGTGCAGAAATGGACTTTCACTATCGCTTCATCATGTGGCGGGCCAGAACCGAGGTGGAGATTATATTAAGTTTAATTATGCAGCTTTGTTATGAAGCCAAAAATCTGACTTCATTATATGTTCTGAACATATTGCACAACGATTCGGATGGAGTCCGGTGGACGATCTGGACAGCATCATCAGTGGTTTACAGTAACCACGGTAACGGTCGTCTCTGTTGTGTGTTTCAGAGAGCTGCTCTGGAGGCGTGCCACAAAGGCTGGGGTGAGAGCATCATCATCGGCGTAGCCGGGGCCGGACAGGAGATCTCCACCCGACCGTTTCAGCTGGTGACGGGCCGCGTGTGGAGGGGCACGGCCTTCGGAGGTGAGCGACTGTTAGGGAACGACCCGTCGTAACGTGCGTTATGTCGCCTGGCTTCAGTTCTAGAACCTTCCTCCTCCTCCTTCTTCTTTCGGCTGTTCCTTTTAGGGCCACAGCGGATCATTTTTATTCAATCTTGCCCTGTCCTCTGCAGCTTCCTCTGTCACACCAACCAACTGCATGTCCTCTGTCACCACATCCAGAAAGCGCTGTAGCTCTAGAACCTTCCTACATATTTTTTCCAGCGTTTTAAAAAATGTTTTTCCTACTTTATACTACTTTGCGGCGGGTCGTGAAACAAACTGTTTGATTCATAAAGAAGTATATCATAGATGGTGTTTTCAAATCTACAAAATAAAGATCTATATATTTATTTCTCCCTTGCCGTGAAGATTCATCTCTTCAGGTTAAAATTTAATTCCAGGAGTTTATCCTTTTTTCCATTATTATTATTTATTTCCCCTCTAGGGTGGAAGAGTGTGGAGAGCGTTCCTAAGCTGGTGGACGATTACATGAGCAAGAAGCTGAAGGTGGATGAGTTTGTGACCCACACGCTGCCCTTTGAGAAGATCAACGAGGGATTTGACCTCATGCACGCTGGGGAGAGGTGAGAGTCGCTGCATGAATACGTGTTTATTCCAGTAGTTTATGCCAGAAAACACTAACCCCTTTTTCTCCTCTTTGCAGTATCCGCACGGTGCTGAACTTCTGAAGTGCCTAAGGATTTGACATCCTTCACGTCTGAGCTCAAAGCAAGCACTTAATCGATGTTTCTTATCCTCGTCCACTTGTTCCGATGACTCAGCGTTCAGCATTACATCATTTTTCAATCACAGCTGAACTGTCTGAATAAAAAAGTGTTATCAATTCTTTTGACAAACGAGTCTTTTTTTCTGTGTATTTACTAGACAAGATTTCAAAGCATGAAAACATCTAATCAACAATATTACTAAGAACTTAGTAAATTATCCCATTTTAATTTTCATGTTATGACAGACACTGTCATAAAATCTATAAATAACTATGATAATTAATGTAATATGTTTCAAGATAAATGCATATTATACTTACATCCTGAATAATATAAGAGTATTTAGATGAAGAGACTTGTTTCAAGAACTACGAAAGAAAGAGAGCAGTTAAAAATAGAAATTTTTAATAATGAGCTTTTTTTTGTTTTAATTTAAATGAGATATAGGATTGGTTAAAAGGCTTTTAAGTTTCTCTCCCTTTGGATATGTACTATTGTATGTATGTATTTAATACTACATACTATGATACGTACAACACGCAAAATATTACTACATTACAGCGTGTTATCATGCTGTTATGTTGGCACACTTAATTTTTCGTCATACTTTTATAGACAAATACAATATTAATTCTTGGACTTTACTCCACAGTATTATATCATACATTTAGTACAATCATTATCAAACTTTTATTTGGAGGCACTGGTGAGCATATACTTCTTATACACTTATTTTTACTTTTGCACTTATATGTTCATTTTTCTTTACTCACTTATTGTATTTTTAGTTACTGTAATTGTGAGTAATCTCTGGCACAAGAATTTCCTTCGGTATCAATAAAGTTTTTATCTTATCGCTCTTATAGATAGTATCTGTTAAATCCCTGCAGTAACCACTGCAGGCCAGAGGGTGGCGGTCATGATACGGATAGAGTTCGATACCACATAACATAGAAGAAGAAGAAGGAAAAAGAAGAGAAGAAGAATCAAAACGGAGACTGTTTTTATTTTACAGACTCAAGTTTTGTGAAATAGTAACATGGCATAAAATAATGACGTGTAAATAATCAAATAGTATAATATTTTTGTTCAAATCCAGGATATTTATTAGTGAACGCGAGTCAACAATGACAACATCCGGTCAGGTAAGAAATAAAACTTTATTTATGGTGAATTAATTGCTTGTTTATGAATATTTCACGTTCATTATATTGATGAGTGGAAGTTAACTGAAATAAAATCTCCATTATACATGGTTCTTACTGAAAACAAGGCTTTTGAAGAAAGTGGGCTATCAGAAAGGTTTAAGTATAGGACTGTGTTAAAAGAGTTTACCTCTATTTTCAACCTAGATTAACAATCAGTTTAAAACATACATTTAGAATCATTCAGAAATAAAGTATTTTATATTAAAGATTCGGTTCTGTATGAGATCCTGGCCTACTGATAATAATAATTCCAGTCCATTTATAGTTCTGTGTTTATATACACACGTCAGCCATAACATTAAAACTGCCTACCTAATATTGTAGGTCCACATTTACCCCCAAACAGGTCTGTTATTACCTGTGTGTTCCTACACTTCTCTATCAGAACCAACAGGAACTCTTAGTTATTAATGATACAGTAGCTTCTCTATAGGACCACTTTGTTAGGTGTCTACCACCGAAAGACAGTTTTTTGTTCCTCGTACGGATTTGTCATAGTTTTTTACAGCGGACGCCCTTCCTCACGCAGCCCTCCCAGTTTATCCGGGCCTGGGACCGGCACAAGAAGAACACTTTCTTGTGACCCCCTTGACCCCCCACGCTTGACTTGCCGTTCATCGACGACATCGTCTTGAACTTATTCCTCACTTATACCTCACTGACAGAACAGAATACGTTTCCCTTGGAAGTTCAAAGTCCCGGACACACACCGTCACCTGTGGGGTCCCCCAGGGATCAGTCCTTGGCCCCATTCTCTTCATACTGTACATGCTCCCCCTTGGCCGTGTCATCAGTCGATATGGACTCTCATTTCATTGTTACGCTGATGACACGCAAATCTACATAAAAACTGACACATGTTCCTCCGCAGCCTCTCCATCCTCATCGTCATCATCATCTCCCCTGTCAACTCTCC
>VRLP01008223.1:0-17666 GCA_009660295.1 Lophius piscatorius
TCGAGTCGCGGCTGGGCCAGGGAGCATCGGCCTCGGTGTACCGGGTCTGCTCCGGTAGAGCCACCACCGCCGCCGTCAAGGAGTTCCAGGCCGACGCTCACGGGGGAGACTACGGCTTCCACAAGGAGAGATCCGTGCTGGAGGACATCCAGGGCCATAAAAACATCGGTACTAGATTGATTCTGCACAAATGTGGACCTGTGGGCAAAGAATGTTCCTTTTTAACCTCCTTCATTTGGCACTTAACGTGAAGAAGCAAATCAAAAGTTAGACACCTTATTTAGATGAGGTAGTGATTTTTAATCATTTTAAATAAATGTAAGTCATAAAAATGTTTAATGACGTTTAATAACATTTTTTTATATTAAGAAGTCAATTTAAAAATAGAAAAGGGAAACTGTGGTATAGAGAGTATATCTTTTAAGTTCGTAAACATATATATGAAGGCACATGGACTGAACTTATAACCCAGCACGAGCCAGCATTCACCCGTTCACATACATTCATACAGTGCTGAAACAGCAACACCACCCGCTCATCGGCTGTGTGAACACCAGCACAACAACCATCTACACCATCAGTCTCACACTGATGGTGTTTCCACAGCCACTGGTAGAAACATGGGCTTAATGCATCTTATATTTTGACATTCATAGACAGGGATTGAACAGTCTACTGTTTTAATTGTTACTATGTTTTTTAATGGATTTTTTTTTCCCTGTGTATTTTGACATACTCTTGACTTTGTTTGTATAAGCTAAACAGTTAAAGTTATTATTATTCAGATGCTCTTCATCCTGAGCCACAATTTCACCCAATATTAACCTCTTTGCTTCTCTTATACTCCGTCTGAATGAGATGCCATTCCACACCTGGACCGAGGGGAAGAGTTAACTGAGCTCTTTTGATGCACATCAGCCATGTGCTGCAAATGGCTTTATTTATTATTAAGGGAAGGTACCAGTTTGTAAGAAGCCTAATATCCATGTCAGGCCTAATATGTGGAATATAACAAGCTACCCAGGTGAGAATGTAGAAAGAAAAGAAGAGCACGAAGTTACATTAAAATGTTATATCTGGACGGGAAAAGCAGAGTTTATTTAGCACATCAAGATGAAAAGTAGCACAGAACATTGTCTGATGTAAAGAGGAGCTTTACTTGTGATCTTTGGCATACGTATGAGGAACAGCCTGTGTGACCATGAGGTGTGAGTTGGGCTGAGATAATGACTCCTGAATCCGTTGAAGCAGAACGGGTCACAGTAGTTCATCTTGACAACAGGTACATCAACGATCCAAATGTTGAGGAATACGCACAATGCATGTCACTAAGGTGAATGTTTTATTTTATGTTGAACGTACTTCTTGGTAGGTCAGGGGGGTTGTATTATATTGATCAGCCAAAACATTAAAACCCCTTGCCTAGTATTGTGTAGGTCTGTGTGTTCCGGCACCTCTCTAACAGAAGCAGCCCAAACCTTTTCAGTAATTTGTATTTCAGTAGTTACTCTGTGAGTCGAGACACCACGGTTTGGCCTGCACTTCCCATGCACACTGATGAAACTTGGGTGCCCATGGGGGCTGTTGGTAGTCCTTCCTTAGACCAATGTGGTAGGTTTGAACCACTGCAAACCAGGAACAGCCATCAAGACCTGCGGTCCTGGAGATGCTCTGACCCAGTCATCCAGCCATCATTATTTGGTACTTGTCATAGTCTCTAAGCTCCTAACGCTGGTCCATTTTTCCTTCTTTCAACATCGGGTCAAAAATGTTCCTTGCGGCCTAATATATCCAACCGCTTACAGGTGACATCGTAGCCAAATACTCAATGTTGTTCTTGGTTATAATGTTAGGGCTGATCAGAGTGTATTGTTTATATTGTCTTGTAGGAAGGATGTAGGTACTTCATCTTATACGCAATATAAATGCAGCTGTCTGTTCCCCCAGTGACGCTGTATGGCGTGTTCACCAGCCACAGCTGTGTGGGAGTGTCCACCCGCTGCCTGCTGCTGGAGCTCCTGGATGTCAGTGTGTCAGAGCTGTTGGTGAGAGGCAACAGTGGAACCCAGTGTGGTCGGTAAGTCCATGGTGTCATGGCTCCTCTTAAGTTTATGAGAAACAGAGATAAGAAGAATGAACAGAACCACACAGTCGGAATGTAAAATAGCAAAGTACATTTGAAATAGTTGTTACTTGATTTCAGTATTTTACATGGAGAAGATCTCCAGTTCCAGTGACTGCTGATAATTCCCTGTGTTGGATATGTGATTGTTTTTTCATTGTGTAATGTGGGCGATAGCTTGAACTTTCGGTTTCATCGTTGATAGTATGATGTTGCTTTGTCAGACCCCAGCAGGGCCACTCCATGTGGCTGGTCCAGCACTGTGCCAGAGACATCCTGGAGGCTCTTGCCTTCCTTCACCGGGAGGGCTACGTACATGCAGACCTCAAGCCACGCAACATCCTGTGGAGTGCTGATGACGAGTGCTTCAAGCTCATTGACTTCGGCCTCAGCTTTAAAGAGGGAAACCAGGTGGATGTGTCTGAGAATTTATAGGAGTTCAGTGGATGAGGAGCTGGGGTTATGGACCATTCTATTTCTAACCACCTCTCCTCCTCCAGGACGTCAAGTACATCCAGACTGACGGGTATCGCGCCCCAGAGGCTGAGCTTCAGAACAGCCTCGCTCAGGCAGGGGTGGAGGTGGAGGGGAACTTGGGCTGCACGGCTGCTGTGGACCTGTGGAGCCTGGGCGTCATCCTATTGGAGATGTTCTCAGGAATCAAACTCAAAGACACTGTCGGCTTCAGGGAGTGGAAGGTACGGGCGTGTGATCGGGTCCTAAGGACCAATCTATGCAATGGTGATATTCTTGATGGTTTGACAGAATCCTTAAAAATAATATTAGTTTACAACAAAAATACCAAAGCTAGATGAAAATGGGAACACCATATATGGTATAAAATCACAAGTATCCACAAGTAGAAAGCTGACACTGTCAGACTAATTAAAGGGCGTTTTCACCATTTATTCTCTCGGTTAAGATCTTGAGCAGAGCCTTGTGTTCTCCTCTCCTTTAGGACAACAGTGCTGCCATTGTAGATCATGTTTTTGCTGGCAACAGTTTGATGTGCCCGGCCATCCCCGTCTATCACCTCAGAGACCTTATCAAAAGGTGAGTTTCCTTTAACTGAGCCGCTTCAGGTAGATAATATCTGACGGCTGTTCTCTGTGTGAACGCCTGCAGTTGGACGGTCTGCAGTCATGATGTGTCTCTGTGTCTGCAGCATGCTTCTCCACCACCCCAAGCAAAGATGCACAGCTCCAACCGCTCTGCTCAGCCCCTTCTTCAGCATTCCCTTTGGTATGTGTCACTATTTGACTTAAACACATTTCTTAATCCAGGGCTTCACAGACATTTTGGGACCAGGGACCTTGACAGGGGAGGACATTTTGCAAGGACCCCCTGATAATCACAACACAAGTTAAGCATATGTTTACCTCCATTTATCGTCTGAGATGTCATCGGAGCTTGTAAAGCTTTTAAACCTTGATCCCTGAAAGCCTCACAAGGATGAGCAGATTCACATTTCAGTTTGAATCATGTTAAAACCACTTTTACAGTACTTTTGTTATCATTGCATTTGGACGCAACTCCTAACCCTAACCCTAACTTTTCACCTAAAGGGTCTTAAAAGCTTTCAGCCAATGAACCCTATCAATAATAGAATAAATCATTGTAATGTTTTTTTTTTTCCTTGTTCTAAATAATAAGTAATAACATTCTACATTTGTCCAAACACAGTCACAACTTAAAACACGAAATCCCTCTCCGTCTGTCCCAACGTGGGGGCCCCGGTGCAGAAGTCAGGACCGGCCCGAAACATTACAGCAAATTCTCCTTTCAGCTGAACGTACACAAAATCAACCTTTTAAGTGTGTTTCTTGTAAAGCGTAGATCAGACTTTGATGAGATGATTGACAGTTTTAGTCTTCTTGGCTTGAACAGGAAGTACCTTAAATCGTCCCAAACTGGGTGTTTGCATGATTATGTGTTTGGTACATCTTGTTTTGAATAAAAGATGAATTGAACATCACATGACATGACATCATCACACGACGACGAAGAAGAAGACCTTTCTTTATATATGTTTGCCCACATTGATTGGTCATCAGTGACAAAATAACATAATCTACAAGTACTCACATGAGGAAAAGAAAAGGATGTTGAAAACAGAAGAGGACGGAGGTGTAGGTCACTAATCCTCACCTACAACGCGTCAGATCAGAAGCTCCATTTGGTCCGTGTATCCTCATCACTAAAGAAGGCAGAGGAAGATCTGACTCACTGAGCAGGAAGGAAGGAGAAGCCAGTGATAACCGCCAAACTAGAGAAGCTGACCGTAAATAAACGCCTGTAAATAGTTGAGATTGATGAACAAGTTTTTAAAGAAAAAAAACAACCATAAGAACTTTTAACCAAAGTAAAGAAACTTTAATTGATTGTGTTATATTCAGTGACCCTCCGAAATCTCAGTGCTGAGTCCTTCATCACTTACCGACTCCCAGAAGTCTGCGCCCTGTCTTAATCTATGATTTGTGTTGATGCTCTCGTCAGCTCCTCACGTTGAGGACCTGGTTCTTCTGCCCTCTCCTTGTCTGCGTCTGCTCAACCTGATTGATGACAGCCATCTGCACAATGATGAAGAGTATGAAGGTACAGCACTTCACTCTTCCCTTTTCTGGCTTTAAATACTGAAAGACTTTGATCAGTTGATTTGAGTGCCTGTTCCTCAAGTTTATATTTCTATCAGACATCCTGGAAGACATGAAAGAGGAGTGCCGGAAGTACGGCTCGGTGGTTTCTCTGCTCATCCCAAAGGAGAACCCAGGGAAAGGACAGGTGACTCTTCTTTGATGATGTCATTTTCCAGCCCTCTGAACATGCAGTAGATGTTATGATGTGATGTAGATGTTATGTTATGATGGTAGCAGCAGCAGATGTAGTCATTGGACCCAGGTACCTCTATTCAGCTGGCCTCCATCAGAGTCCCTTTATTTACAAAACGTAGGCTGTTTATCTTTTTTCCCTTAATGTATACAGGTCTTAGAGTTGGCATGGGTTTCCGTAGTTGGCGATATCTGGGTAAAACCTGATTTCTCCAATTCAGATGTAGTATAATAAGCTAGTGGGAGTACTTCATGTGAGACTTAACTACCGTTAGAACACACCAAGTGTGTAAACCCACCCTCGTGAACATCTACCTCACTGCTCATTCATTCATCATCCATAACCGCTTATCTTGTTTAGGGCCTCACGGGCTGGAGCCTATCCCAGCTGACAGTGGGCAGGAGTCGGGTTACATCTTTTACCTGTCGCCAATCCATCACAGGGCCGACATGTAGAGAGGGACGGCCGCTCACGCTCACCTTGGCTCCTACTCCTCCTTCAGGAGCGCTTTCCTATTAGTATGTTTATTTAACATCCCCGTTATGGAATCATCGCTGCCGCAGATCCTCTATTCACTACATAACTCCAAAACTGTTTCATGGATCATTTTCAACTGTTATACCAACATAAACCTCAGTGTGAGGAAAAACTGTGATTTTGGGAAAAGTGTGTTGTCTTTTTCTGACAGTTAGGGGAGCTTTATCTCCAAAAGTTTTCTTGTCTTCGTTTCTCAACTGTTTTTGCGTGATTTAGTCCAAATTTGATGCAGATGAATCGACCTAAGGGTATCTATCTGGTATGTATCATATTTTACTCTAAAAGTTCATATTTACTCACTAGGCGGAAGATTTTTTTATCCAAAACCCTGTTTTTTGGACATAACTTCCTAACAGTTTGTTGGATTCAGTCCAAATTCACCTCATAAGAACTGGGTGATCTGATTCTAGAGCAGACTGCTCTAGGATCATCGCTGGCTCAAAACACAGTTACGGTTAGAGGTACTTTTGGGAACGCCTGAGATCATTAGGAGATAAGATCGATTTATTCCTGTACGGAAGCTGAAAGCAGCCAAGGTGGCACGTATTTATTCATGGACGTTTTCTCATGTTGAGTCAAATGCACCATTTCCCTAGCGGTGAATTCCATGTTTCCACGAGCCTTTGTTTTGTTCAGTGTGGATCCAGGTTTCAGGTTTTATGTTTTTTATGTATTGGTGCAACTCTCTCTGCAAACAAACAAAGTACCCTGAACCTGTAGAACAAATTGTTGAGAAAGTTACTGCTGGTTCTGATAGAAAGGTGTCAGAACACACTTGTGCACACAGAGCTGTTTTGGAAAAAAGTGTGAGCACAGTATCAGGCAGGTGATTTTAATGTTATGTCTGATCTGGGTAGAGCATCACAGTGTTCAGGTGTAAACGCTGTTCAACGCATGTTTTTACTTGAATGACAAAACAAACATGCTGCTTTTTGTCTACATAATGTTCTACTGCTCGGTTATGAGCCGGATTCATGTAGGACACTTGACAAGCTGTTATGATTTCATGATTGTCTTGTTGATCAACTTTAAACACATTAGATTGTGAGAATATAGAAAGGGCATCAAGGCTCAGTTAAAACTGTTCCTACACAATATTAGGTATGCAGTTGTAATGTTCTGGTCGGTTGGTGCATACCCTAACCTCATGTCGTGATTCGGTTTGCCCATGAAGAACATTTTGAATGTGGCGGTTTAGGAGCAGACACCTGACGGAGTTTACAGAATACTATATGTCCCATGTCCACCCACTCATTTCTCCTTTGTATGTCCTGCAGGTGTTTGTGGAGTACGCCAACTCCAGCGACTCCAGAGAGGCCCAGAGGCTACTGACGGGCCGCACCTTCGACGGGAAGTTCGTGGTGGCCACATTCTACCCCCTCAGCGCCTATAAGAGAGGTTACCTGTACCAGACTGTGCTGTGACGTCCTGGAGCTTCGTTTGCACCGCGGCATTGTTTGCAAGAATCCAAGTGAGACCGAGCAGCAAAGGGAGGGAGACATTTCTTCTCTGTTAGAGGAGCTGGATGACAGCGAGTTATCACTTCCTGTCTGTTAAAGTAGCTGCATTACAGCCAGACTTCATTTCCTGTCTGTTAGAGCATTTGCAGCACAGCAACGCCTCACTTCCTGTCTCTTACATTAGCTGCAGAAAAGCGCGGCATCACTTCCTGTCTGTTAGAGTAGCTGCAGCACGGCAAAGCGTCACTTCGTCTCACTGGTGCACATCTCATCTCCTGGAATGATGGAATGAAGCCTCTGCTCAGGCTTCCAGCTCTTTTGAAGAGCTAAGGATGACATGATCCGTCTCTGATGAGATCCCCTGGAGTAAAATACTTCATCAAATGATGGCTCGTTTGAAGAATCTGATCCCCGCAATGTCAAATACTGAGACGTATGTGAGTGGCTTTCTTGATAAATGACTGGTTGATCAGTTAAATACGGGATGTTGATAGAATCATGTAGCAGGAAAACACTGGTCTCCCACTTTTACTGTTTCTATGTCTCAAACCTTGAACCCGATGACAGGAAATCCCTCTGGCCTTGGATTACCTGTGGTGAAATACTGTCCTTGTCCATCCTTCCATGATTATTCATCATTTTGCGACCTATTTTATGTTTGTTTGCTGAACTTTTAATGTAAAGTAACAGCTGGGTGCTTAAAGCATCACGATGGTTCTGTTTGTGGGATGTGTCCCTCTATGGGATGGTGCTTCATGCCTTGTAGCTCTTCTATCGCTGAAGTCTCCTCACTCACGCAGGTGGATTGATGACGAGTAGACGATCCTCCTGTTATCGCAGACGAGCACTGAGTTTTATCTTTTGAGACACAGAAATACAAATAAATGTTTCTGGGTACATTCTGGTTGGCCCAGTTGGAGAATCGCCTCGTGCACGAGAATAATTCTAGTTGTAAAACGCGTTGATGATCAGAAACTGCACCAGCTCCTCAAACACAGGAAGTACACAGTAATCAGTGTTCAGCGCTGTGAAATATTATTGGTCCCCTCCTGACTTATTCTTTTGTTGTGTATCTTCGACTAAACCTCGATCCTGTGTCGATCCCCAAACAAAATACGCCATTTAACAACAACCTGACAAAAGAAATATATATAGGTTTGAATGAAATGTCTGTTTAACAAGACAAGAAGATGATCTTATACCAAAATCCCAGGTTTTAAAAGTATTTTCTCACTGAATTACCTTCTAGTGCAGAAGCAACAACTAGAACCAAACCCTCCTGCCAGCTGGAGATCAGCCTCTGATGTCTCTGTGCTGGAATCTTGGCCCGCTCCTGTTCAGTGCAGCCACATGGGAAGGTTTGTGAGCAGGACCTGATCTTCTCAGGTCCCACCCCAGCATCCCAGTGGGGTTCAGGTCAAGACATCAAAACTTCCATTTACAACTTTTGAGCCATTCTGAGTTGGACTTACCCTCTGGTTAGGGTTAGGGTAAGGGTAGACAGAAAATAATTAGGCAGACAGATAACTTTCACGTCTGATGCTCTTCTATTGGAAGGCTGTGTTTGGTTTCATCACACGGTTCCAAACCGTTCCACATTAGTCCTTAAAAGATTCACCAGAACCTCTGAGGGTCATCAAAATGTGTTGTGGCAAAATTCAGATGAGACATAATATTGGACTTTAATCAGCGCCTTGAGTCTCTTGATCTTGGCATAGTGTGCTACTGGTGAGACTTAAGAGTCAACTTCCTGTTTCTGAAGATGCTCTACTGAAGGGATGGTGTGGTGGAACCGGGCTGGTGGTGAGTCGGGTTTAGTTTGTAAGGGGGCACATAGTTTTCCACATTGACCCAGTTGGTTCTAGAGAACTTTTTTGGTTCAACAAATAAAATAATCCACGGTGGAGCTACTGCCTCACAACAGGACGATTCAAATCCACCTCTGCCTCAACCTTCTGTTCCTGTTTTCATGTTCTCCCCGTGTCTGCCTGGGTTCTCTCCTGGATCTCTCCAGCTTATTCCCTGGTTCTGTCCAGGTTCTCGCCTCGTTTTCACTCCTGGTTCTCTCCAGGTTCTCTGGTTTCCTCCGACAATCCACAAACACACAGCAGAGGTGAAGTGGTGACTCTAAATTGTCCGTAGGACTGAGTGAGAAGGTGAATGGTCGTCTATGTTTGTCTATGATGAACTGTTGAGTCATCCGAGGGAACCCCGCCTCTCACCCAATGTCAGCCGGCATAGACTCCAGCCTGTGCGAAAGCGGTTATGGAGAATGAATGAATGAAATCAAATCATCGTGTAAGATGTGTGTTTTACGTTTTCTCAGGATTTTATGTTCACATGAAAGATCCGACACAGTTTAGGATGAGATAATCACAGAGAAAGAAACCAGGAGGTTCCACTACTGTCCCATCAGCACTGCTCAAAGTTCTGTAGTTTTAGAAGATGGACAATCCTCATCTACGTGGGTTAGGGTCTACCTCTACACATTTACGGAGTGTACGGTCTCGATGCAAACTGAAGATACATGGATTGTAAAGTTTTGCAAACCTGAACGGATACTTTCCGATAGCTTAGGAGCCTTTGGACCAACGCCGTTTCAAACTAGCGTCTGTGTCAAGAATGGTTGAACGTTTCGTTGAGATGTGAAGCAATAAATGAATCAACAACATTCAAGACAGAGGAAATGTGCAGCCTTCAAAGGAATCCTTTTTGGAACCAAAGATGTAGTATAGTTGAGTGTTTCCCTACTAAGAGGACTAAAAGGAGAAGCGAATAATACTAGAAAGTCGGCCTGGATGATATTTTTCACCGAAATTCCTCTTATAGAATCAGGAAGCCTTTTTTTTCTCTGGGGGTTTGATACTACCATTTTCTACCAGGAGATGTGAAGGTTGCCCACGGAAACATGACGTCCTGTACAAAAGAACTCTCTGACTCTGAATCCAACCCAAATGCTGCTATGACAACAGTTTGTGCCGCCATTGCTCACGTAGCTCAGCCTGCTGCCGATGCCTAAGAGAGAATCGATCCCTCAGAGTTCTGGAGGCAGACACCGTGGATGCAGCGCTGGTCCGTTCATCAACATACTCATTCTCATGGTCATCGTGTTCTCCGGACCCCGGCGCCGCTCCAGGTCAACTTCTGCTGCTTTTAGTCGCAAAAAACGCTGCACCGATCATCAGGGCGGCATTGAACCATGGAACATATGAGATAATAGTCCTATCACTATAAGAATAAATTAATTTTATTTGAATAAAGACATTATTTTATGAGGAAATAATCTGTGTTTTGTAGAATTAATTTTAATATTACTAAAACAATGTAATATAAGAATAAAGTTGTAATATTGCAAAACTGATATTATGAGAATAAAGTTGTAATATTATAAAGACTATGATATGAGAAAAAAGTTTTAATATAAAAAAACTGTGATATTATGAGAATAAAGTCGTAATGTTACAAAAAACTATTTATGATGAGAATAAATTCGTAAAATTGCTAAAAACAATGTGATATTATGAGAATAAAGTTTAAAAAATGTTTATGATATGAGGTTAAAGTTGTAGTATTACTAAACAATGTGATATGAGAATAAAGTCTTAATATTACAAAAACAATATATTAGAAAAGTAGTAACACTTCAAAAAAAATGTAATGTGGAATTAACTCATAATATTAAAAAAAATTGTGAAATAAAGTTAAAGTCGTAATATTTCAAAAACAATGATATGAAAATAAAGTTGTAATATTAAAAAAACAATTTGATATTATGAGGTTAATGTTGTAATATTACTAAGATAATGCTGTATTATGAGAATAAAGTCTTAATATTACAACAACAATATGATGTGAGAACAAAGTCGTAATATTCCAAAAACAATTTGATAATATGAGATTAAGTCTAAACATTACAAAAACAATGTTATATTATGTGAGTAAATTTATAATATCCCAAAAACAATGTAATGTCAGAATTAAGTCATAATATTACAAAAAATTTGTGATATAAGGTTAAAGTCAAAAACAATGATATGAAAATAAAGTTGTAATATTTCAAAAACAATTTGATATTAGGAGAATAAAGTCGTAATATTACAAAAACAATGTGATATTATGAGGTTAATGTTGTAATATTACTAAGATAATGCGGTATTATGAGAATAAAGTCTTAATATTCCAAAAACAATTTGATATTATGGGTATAAAGTCATAAAATTACAAAAGCGAAGTGATAATATGTGATCAAGCCTAAACATTACAAAAACAATGTGATATTATGTGAGTAAATTTATAATATCCCAAAAACAATGTGATATAAGAATGAAGTTGTAATGTTACAAAAAGATGTGAAGTGAGAATACATTTGTAATATAACCAAAAACAATTTATTATGAGAATAAAGTTGTAATATTGAAAGAAAGTGATATGAGAACAAAGTCGTAAAATTACTAAAAACAATGATATTATGAGGTTAATGTCGTAATATTACATAAACTATATGAAAATAAAGTTGTAGTATTACAAAAACAATGTGATGTCATGAGTATAAAGTAATATTATAAAACAATGCGATTTTATGAGAATAAAGTTGTAATATTACAAATAAATCTGATATTATGAGGTTAAAGTTGTAATATTCCATAAACAATGTAATATTATGAGAATAAAGTTGTTCTATTACAAAAACAATGTGATATGAGAATAAAGTTGTTCTATTACAAAAACAATGTGATATGAGAATAAAGTTGTAATATTACAAAAACAATGTGATATTATGAAAATAAAGTCGTAATATTACAAAATCTGTGACATGAGAGTGAAGATGTATTACTAAAACAATGTCAAATGATGTTAAAGTCTTAATAGTACAGAACTCAATATGATATTAAAGTCCTAATATTACAAAAACAATGTAATATGAGAATGAAGTTGTGATATTATAAAAACAATATTATGAGAATAAAGTCGTAATATTACAAAACAACGTGATATGAGAATAAAATTGTTATTTTACAAAAACAATGTGATATGAGGTTAAAGTTGTAGTATTACAAGAACAATTGGATTTCAGGTTACTCAAAAGTCTAACCAGTGTCTTCTCAAGCTATACTTTGATAAGGTTAAAAAATTGCACAAATATTCAATCTTTGGGCACTTCAGAATCACATAATCATAGTCAGAACTTTGAAGCAGCTAAAGGTGATGCACTGATGTGGATGGGGGCTTGTATCACTAAATCGGCTGTCCTCTCGCCAGTCTTAACATCAGGACTTTTTTCTTTTAAATTTATGACTTTGTCCTTATAATAAAGACTTTCTTCCCATAAAACTTCAACTTTTTCTTGGAATGTTAGGCAACAATTTAGCATTTAGCCTTTTGTGAAACCTTGAGCTTAAATGAATAGTACAACCCAGAAAGAGAGGCTGAACAGTAACCACTGGGCCAGAACCATCCAGAAGAGTCATTTCTAGTTTATGAAGAATTTACACTTTTGTCTGAACTACAAAGGTATTTTCCTACTATTTGGTGTATTTGTACGTGCCTGAATTCCAATGTTTCCACTCGGTTACTTTGAAATGTCCATTCTAAACTTGAACCGGTTTCACACCACTTAAATTCAGAGCACCTTTGAATGAGCAGTCTGTAGTTCGTAAGCGTGATGGTCGATGCATGTCCTTAATCTTTTCCCCAGACTTTGACTGATGCAAAAAAATTGCATCAGTCATTGCATCAATGAGATTTGATCCAAATGTAAAGTGCATTATAAATAAAATGTATTATTATTATTATTATTATTATTATTATTATTTTAAGGATATTCTTTTAGAAATTTTGGTTTTGTTGTTTCCTTGGTTTATGATGTATAATTCAAGTTCCGGCCCCTCTTGCAGACCTGTGTTGTTGTTTTTTGTAGAATAGTGCTGCAGTGAGGAGTTGGAGAAGGAGGAAGTGTTGGAGGTGGTTCTGGTTCAATGTAAAAAACGAGAGTACTAAAAATGTCAAGGCTGGTAAATGGACTGTACCGCTTTTCTAGTCTGTTTGACTACTCAAAGCGCTTTTACACCATGAGTCAGAATTCACCCATTCACACAAACATTTACAGAGTGATGATGCCATGCATCATGGTCTTCCACGCCTGAATATGAGGATTTTAATTAGAAAACTCTGAGTAATAATAATAGTAAGAACAATAAATAAGTGGAAACAGTAACATGAATATATATTCTCTGTTAGATGGTATGGGGCAGTCAGGAGACAGCAGTTTATCTCTTTTTTAAATGTCGCTTGAAACATTTTACATAGGAACAGCGTTTTGTCAGATCCCCAAAGACATCCCATAATTTGGTTCCTGTAAATCTGATCAAACTAAGAACTCAACTCGTAATAGTTTTAGCAGTATGGAGAATTAAAGATGGAGGAAGTGAGCTGGGAATCAGCTTTGAAGTCTGTGGAATATTCCCTGTACTTGAATATATTTAGAAAGAAACACGTATTTGAAAGACAATTACGTCATAAAGAGTAAGAACATGAAGTTGGGAAATAAAGAAGCAGACGAAACGTGTGACTTTGATGGGGTTGCAGTCCGAACAAAATTTTTCCGGAGGACCACTCAAACTTTTTATATTCAAGGATCATTTGTTGAATGTTGTTGGATCTGAACCATGTAGCGTATGAATTTAAACCCACTTTGGAGTTCTTAATGAGCCAGTTCTGAACGAGTTGTGTCACCAGCAAGCATTATTGGAGGGAGGTTATTTGACTCATTAGACAAATTATTTATATAAATTAAAAGTAGCAATGGTCCCAGAATGGAGCCCTGAGGAAGTCCGCTTCATTAGAATAGCAAGCCGTAACACAAACGATTTGTCTTCTACTGGAAACAGAACTCATATTTATCCAGTCTGTCCACTAATCTGTGATGGTTAACTGTAAGAAGCTTTTGACGAATCTGTGAGAATACTGATCCAATAGATGTCCGAGCAGACGGAAAACCACCTCCAGAATAATATTTCTGAAGAACACGTTGAGATAGTTGACGGTCTGTCGCTTTAGAGGAAGGACCTCTGGAACAAAAACCTGTTTTCAGAGACACTGAGAAGGCGCCAACCGTTTCTCCTGCTGGACGAGGAAGGCAGAGATGATGTCACGACCAGCTGATGATGTTTTTAACTCCTCAATCACAAGGCTTATTTCTTGAATATCAGCGGGCTCAAAAGAAGAGATGACAGGAATATAATCCAGAGTATTTCCATGACCACCAGGCTTTACTTACTAACTGATAACCAATATTAACACAGAATACTTGTAAATGTGCAGCTGATCAAAGGATTGATGAGAGAAGAGCCACCACTGAAAGAGACCGGAGATGGTTCTGAGCTGGTCTTTTCTCTTTGGAGCAGCTGATTTATTATTTTCCATGAGGTCTTAATATCATTTGAACAGTTTTTCATTCATATGTTTCTTTTTTGCAGATCTAATAGAACGGGTATTCTTACTTATGAACAGCAAGAGTAAGAGGATAAGGATTTGTCACATATTTTTGTACAATTTATTCTTTTTCCTGAACAGTTCTGATAAATAAACTGTAAACAAATACTCGTTGAAGTCATTTCTGCATTTTTTGTTAGAACTGACAGTTCACTAAAACTGATACCAATAACTCTCATTACGTTTTTGAAATGCCACATTAGCATTTTCTTACTCTCAGACATCGTCCCATGACTTTCTGGCTAGTGATTAACTGAAATATGGGAAAGTGATCTGACTAATCTCGATACAAGATACCAGATTTCATTACTTCACTCAAAGAGTTGGTTAAGATGCTGTCAATCAAAGTTGCTGAATTCTCTTGAACTTATGTCGGTTTGTGATTAAGAGAGAAAAAGTAACTGGAATAGAGAATATAAGGAAATCACTAGTGAAAAGGAGTTTATTAAAACCTCCTAAAACAAAAACCGGATTCTACAACAGCCTCACCCGACGTTAAACAGAGATCGCCCCTGATTTTAAATTCATAGTCGTCATGAATAAAAAGGTCACGCTCTGCCTCCAGATCTCTGCTGGCTGACACCATGAGGTCAGTATTTGTTCTATGTGTTTAGAACAAACAACAAACAAACAAACAACCTTATCAACAACATTTAGGCCCTGTTGTTGATAGAGCTAAAACAGAACAGTGTGAATGGGTGAATGTCTGTGTGAACAGGCAAATTAATTGGTAAATGCAGACTAGAAAAGCTTTTGTATAAATACAGTCCATTTACCATTTAAGTGCTGATAAATAATGAACTAATTTGTCAGAATGAAAGGAAAGATTTCTTCTGCTCAGACAAAGAGCAGAGAAGGCCTCAGGAGGCAGAGTAAGAATCAATTCACTGAAGTGGGTTTCATCAACCACAGAGGTCAGTGGCATGAAATGAACAAAACTGTAGGTCTGGCTCAAGATCCACATTATAAGAGTCTATTATAGAGAAGTCAGAGCGAGAATGAAGCTATGGCTAAATGTTACATTACTACTATTGTTATTATCAACCTGGGATCCCGGCTGCCGCAGACTGACCCTGGAGAAGCGGACGAAAGTGGATTAGCTGATATCATTGCTTCTCTCTCTCTCTCTATCTTTGAAGTCTTTCCTGCTGTCTGTGTGATCAGAACATTTAAGAAATGAATACGTGCCTGAGGCGGAACCTCATCAGTCTAATTCTGAATATTGGCCCTCCTTTGTTGTGGTGGATTCTGAGTATGTGGACTATCCACTCGCTTGAGCTTGAAGTAGTTCTTTCCGTCTTTCGTTTCAGAGCAGATCCAAGAACCTTTTAGGTTTTTGACATTATCCAGCTCAGCAAGTTTGTCCTTCAGCCGCAGAAATTTGACCACATTGGGTCAGGCTTTTCAGAAAAAGACCTGATGACCGAGATGTAGTTTTTCACAAAAACTCTTTTCACTTTTCTTTTCTCCGACTCTTAAATACCATCTCCAAGAATGTTATAGCATCTTGACTGGATCTCCAACTATTCTGTTTCGTCTGAGACTGTGATAGTGAATCAAATCCAAAAGTGTATACTGTATATATAAATATGTATATAAATATATATACATACGCAGGACAGAAAATTAAGAAGTTCAAAATACACATGAACATGAAAATAAAGGAATAAAGTGCATGTAAACATAAAGAAAAGGGAAAGAGTCCGATCTAAAATGGCATATATGAATATGAATTAAAATAGTCCAGAACCAGGTTAAGAGAACATATCTCTCCTGTATTAACTTCCCTTCATTGGCTACCGGTAAAATCTAGAATCAAATTCAAAATCCTTCTGGTCACGTACAAAACTCTTAACGGTCAGATCCAATGATTAAGGCTGGCATAAACTAGCTCTTAGCTATGCTGCTATAGGTTTAGACTGCTAGGGGATCTCCCTTGATGCACTGAGCTTATCTCTCTTCCTCTCTCACTGTCCCTCTTTATACATCCCTCTCACTTTAATGCATGTCACTAGATTAATGCATATCACTGGATTAATACATGTTACTAGATTAATGCATGTTACTGGTTTAATACATGTTAGTGGATTAATGCATGTTACTAGATTAACACATGTTAGTGGATTAATGCATGTTACTGGATTAATGCATGTTACTGGATTAATGCATGTTACTGGATTAATACATATTCGTGGATTAATGCATGTTACCGGATTATTGCGTGTTACTGGATTAATGCATGTTACTAGATTAATACATTTCAGTGGATGAATGCATGTTACTAAATGAATACATGTTATTGGATTAATGCATGTTAGTGGATTAATGCATGTTACTGGATTAATACATGTTACCGGATTAATACATGTTAGTGGATTAATGCATGTTACTAGATTAACACATGTTAGTGGATTAATGCATGTTACTAGATTAACACATGTTAGTGGATTAATGCATGTTACTGGATTAATGCATGTTACTGGATTAATGCATATTACTGGATTAATGCATGTTACTGGATTAATACATATTAGTGGATTAATGCATGTTACCGGATTATTGCGTGTTACTAGAT
Organism: Lophius piscatorius; assembly: GCA_009660295.1. NCBI lineage: Eukaryota > Metazoa > Chordata > Actinopteri > Lophiiformes > Lophiidae > Lophius > Lophius piscatorius. Next base: position 17,015 of record VRLP01008223.1, read on the forward strand.
TAATGCATGTTCCTAGATTAATACATGTTATTGGATTAATGCATGTTAGTGGATTAATGCATGTTACTGGATTAATGCATGTTATTGGATTAATGCATGTTAGAGGATTAATACATGTTACTGGATTAATTCATGTTAAATGGTTTAATGCATGTTACTGGATTAAATGCATGTTACTAACTTCACTTCTTCCCTGGAGTCTTTGTGTTTTCTCGCCCTGTAAGGTCACATGGTTGGTGATGGTTCTGCTGCTGTGGACCTGCTGGATGTCCAATGATCACAAGACGCTCATGATGATGATTATTGCTGTTATCATAATTATTATTATGGTATAGTATTCCCCCATAAGCTGTCACTAAATGTTACATTAATATTAATGTTATTATCAACCTGGGATCCTGCTGCTGCCGCGGCAGGGAAATGTATAATAATAAGAGCTTTGTAAGTGAGCAGAAGCATTTTTAGCTTTTACCAGGAGCCAATGCAGGGAAAGGTATATTAGCATAATGTAGAGATGTGTTCTCTGGTTCTGGTTCTGGTCAGCACACATGCAGCAGCGTTCTGGATCAGCTGGAGGGGCTTCAGAGACTTATTGGGACTACCTGCTAGTAGGGCATTACAGTAATCCAGCCTGGAAGTAACAAATGCATGA
>VRLP01008224.1:0-17663 GCA_009660295.1 Lophius piscatorius
ATGTATTCTGTTCTGTCGGTGAAGTAGGATTGAAACCAGTTTAGGGCGGTGGCAGTGAGTCCAATGGTGTGATGTAGGTGGTGTAGGAGTATTCCATGGTCAACTGTAGGTAAACATCAACCAGTTTCTACTACTTTAGCTATTTGTTCTCACCTTTACAGGTACTAAGGAGAAACTCTGAAGTGCCCGTAAACCTTTAAAATATTCATCTCGGCTGCAAATTGAGAAGGTGTCATGAAGTGCAGCATGTGATGTCTGCAGGTATTCCGTTGTGCTATTTACATAGCTCAAACCCAGAAACCATTTCCATGTTTAAGAGCTAATGGGACAATGTCAATATTAATACATGAAAGCTTTTATGATAATAACTATAATTATGATTATAATTATAGAGCTTTTGCAAACAATTACAACAGGAATAACCTTTTAGAAGGATTTCATTCTTTAAGGATAAGTGTCCATGTAAACCTACTTAGATTTGCAGCTAGCAAATCGGCAGCTACTGCATGATGCTATCATGCCAATATGGACCAAAATCTCTGAGGAATTTTACCAGCACCTGGAAACTTGAATCTATGCAACAAAGAATTAAGGCAGTTCTGAAGAGAAAATGCTGTCCAGCCACTGGGCTGGACACCTAGTTACTAGTTACACCTAGTACACCTTGATAGTACTGACTAGCAAGTTGCACCTAATAAAGGGCCTATGAGAGTATGTTTTGTGTATATTGACTTTTTTTGAAAATTGAATGCCTTGTTGACAGGGAACACAGAACACTTTCCTTTATGTTATAAAATCTCAGCATTCACATCTCAACCTTGAGAGAATTTATTTGCCTCCTTCATATTGAAGGGAATTATCTCAAAGGTTAGGACATACCATTATGGAAACCTCAAAGGGCGCCTTCCTTTTGAGTTTTTCCATGCACTTCCAACAGGATGGGATCTGGTGTAACTCCTAACTTTCCTTTTTTTCTACACCACCTGTGCCATTGCGGGGGTTTTAACTGTGAGTGCTTTTTCTGGTATGTTGAAATTTACTGTATCTGCTGCAAGGAGAAGTGAGGGGAACTTGCTTTTCTTGATGATACGCTGGGAGGAACAACCTGTGAGGAACAAGTTTGTGTGTGATACACAGGACAACAGCTGAGAGACAGGCTGGAGAAATTATGCATATTTCATCATTTAACATATATAATATTTAATTTATATCGTTTCACTGCCAACAAACACTCAATGTCTTCAGGAGAAATATAGAGACATGGACGCCTGACTGCTCCTCTCTTGTCAAGAAATGCATCAAAATAATATCTATTTAAAAAATAGATATATATGCCTTTGCTGTTGCCCTCAAATAGCCTCTTTATCTCATAATTTAGGTAAATGTAATCTTTTTAACAAAGCTGTTTTACTATATGAAATTTCTTATCTTATATGCAAAAGTTTCTGCTATTTCTTTGGGCTTTAGCATCATACCTTACATTTTTTCAATGCCTTTAATTTTTAGATAATCATCTTAGTTTGGGTCTTATGAAACAGAAAGGGTACTATACTACTTTCTTATATATTATATATATCGTATATTCTTATCTCATTGTATCATTGGCTTGGCAACTCATTATGACTTAAATGACAAGAGTCCATTCAATCTTTGTCTGTTTTTTTTCAATTCGAGGAATCTATAGCTGTATGATATTCTTTGATTTTCTGTCTCTACTTCTTTAACTGTCTTTCCTTTTCTTGATGGACTTTCCTCAACCTAGATGTTATTTCTATTATTTTACTTCTTATAACTTACTCTAAACCCGAATTTTATCTGAAATTTAAATGTATATTGTCATTGATTATCTTTTCAGGTTTTCTAAAAACAGGTTCTTATAACTATATAACATCAAATATTGTGCAAGAGAATGCTCAGAATTTGTGCCTACAAATAACAGCATGATAGTGAGCATACTATTGCAAATGATAATAATACTGTGAAGTTATGTAATTTTGCACATGAAAATAAACTTATGAATAAAAGTAAATGTAACCAATTAGATTATTTAAAAGTTTTTTTCTGCTTATTTCTTTGACTTTCCGCTGTTCCTTGCGGGTTCGCAACAGCAGACCATAATTACTGCTGGAAGCAGGGACGTGTGGTCAGGAGAGACAGGTAAGGTTTCATCAGGAAAAGGAATAAAATAAATATTTATATTTGTCTACTGATATATGCTTCAAATGTAATTTCTGTATAATTCCAATCATTTCATTAATGTTTTGATCAAAATCGCTGAATTTGCATATTTCCTTTTCAAATAGAGAGGAGACACACGAGATGAGGCAGCTATGAGCTGAGCATCATCTCAGATTGTTCAATCCCTCATAAACTGGGTTGAGCGTGTGCTTTTTGCTATCTTACTGTTTGTAACCAATATAATGTTTTTAGACACTTTTATTGTATGTAGGACAAATAATATTAGTGTCTAAAACATCACATTGGTAATGTTTTAGACACTTATATGTCTAAAAATGTCTGTGGACTTATTCTTTATCAATGAACTTATTCTTTCCATAGAATAAGTCACTAAAAATATTTAGTCTTGCTGATCTGACATTAAACCATAATTAAAAAGCATGCTCAGCCCACTTGTTCTGCTGTTGCTCTTCTTCTACACAGAGACAAAATCAGAGTCAAGTTCAATACAGTAGTCTGTTTTTTTATGTGTTTGCTCTGACTGCAAAAATGGAAGATTCTATATCAAATATAAATATTTATTTATATTTTTATTTCTATAATTTTTTTAAATGAACCTATAATTTTGTTTATATATTTTTTTAATAATTATTTTTCGTATATAATTAAAAATATTTTGAAAAACAAAAAATGTAAGCGGAGTAATGATAAACTTATTTAACTTAAACTATTTTTAACAGAAAATGCAAAAATTTTCTATTTTTTCTAATTTGAATAGTCTTTTTTTCCCCTTTTAATCCCTTTGTGTCTCTTGACTGAATTTATTAAGTTTTCTTTCTACATCAGAACGTCATAAAATTATCCAAAGGGTAATTGGGATTAGGCAATTTTGAAATCTACAAATTAATAAACATGGAAAATATTTTACACATCTGTTTGTTGGATAACGCCGCTGATAATACCAACTTAACCATTAGATAAGTTAGAAACTTAACATTAGTTAATTCTAACCAAAGAAGACCACTGTTACTGATATGTAACATGGGTTAAATATATGCATAATTTTTTTTTAAGTTGCAGTGCATTTGCCTCTGTTGGCCATCGTAAGTCTCTTTATGAAAGTCAAAGGTATATTGATAGGTTAGGTTAACCTACACTTATCAATATTGCACTTGCAATATGATTAAGGCAGCAAGGAGTCTACTACTGTAACCAATATAAAAGTACTGCCCTATATAACACATCATACAGTGTAATCACAGACTCAGTCAGTGACAGTTGATTGAATGAATGAATAGATTGAATATAATGAGTGAGTGATTGAATATTAGAATGAATGTAATATTAGAATGAATGTAATTCAATTGATTATCTTATAATCGTAAATTATAAGTTATAAATCTTATAATTGACGATTCAAATTTTAAATCCTAAATTATTAAAACTTTTATATTAGAGAAATACACAAATATAATTCGATCTTGCTCTTCCTTTTTCAGATATTCTTACAATGAATGTATATGAATGTATTAACTTTTAAGCTTTGATTTGAAGGACATGCAATTTCTAAATGTAAACTTTGCAAGGTATTAGTTAAGCAGCCATATGTGTGGATTATATCAATTCAATGACAATTCATAATTGCATTAAATTAATATTGTTTAGTTAGCTGAATAATTAGGATATTTTCAACATTAATACAGAATTCTGAAAAACACTAAACACTAGATTTGGAGAAACCCATTTTCAGCATAGTGGCACATTTAATAAATCAACATAATGATTAATTGAATTAATCATATTACCGTTAAACTATAATAAAGTCTAAAATAATCATGTTCATGCACTCCGCAGGCTCTTAATAGCGGAGCCCGAGAGTTATATCCAATTACTACCTCTCTTGAAATACAGAGTTTGGAAAACACTTAAGACAATCATGCATGAAGAACGCCAATAAAGCTAACAAAGCTAATACGATTTCTTGCTTCTTAGTGAAAAAGACAAAAATTTACACTCCGAAGTTGACTCAAATTTTAATCTCTTGCTACATCAGTAACATCTGTTTTGTACGGTAATGGTATCTCAATCTCTGATTAACAAAGCTTTTACCAATGTGTTAAAAGAAGGGTTATTTGACTTGAGTCTCTGTAATCAGACTGAGCTACACTCATGCTAAAGGGCAAACAGCACCTGGTAATCTAACCTATCTTAGAACCCATTATACAATATTAGTCATGATTATTTTGTGAGTCTGTCCGGGCTCAGAAGATTGTGGTCTAAAAATGGATCCAATTAAATTTCTTCACAATCTTCATAAATGGTATAGCTTTATCTATAAAGCATTAAAAATTGAATCAAATTAATTTGGACAACGTATTCTAAAATTTGTATCTATTATAAGAAAAGATTGAAAAAGTTATTTTGTCTGTCTTTTATTTAGGAAATTGCTGTAACTGTTTATTATAGAACTCCTATTTTACTGTACATTACCACAAATTAAGGGAGTTATACACATATTTATGATTTTAAATATTTAGTAAAAATTAGAACATGAACATACGTCTTCCTATTGTCATAAGAGATATCATTTTCTAATCTCGGGATGCTAAGATGCTATCCGTAATATCGGTTTCAATCACAAGTGAATGAAGTTCGCTAACCCACAGTCAATAATAAGTTGTAGTTATTGCTATTGCTAGGAGTGACTTATGTGAAGGGTGAATTGAAGGGTCCACATTCAAATTCCAACGCATTATGCACACTCATTCACACTTACTTAAATCCCTGAAAAGTCCACGATATTATGGAATTTTCATTACCGCTGCATTTGCCACAGATTGGTTGTGTTATTGCGATAGCTAAAAAAATATTTCTTGGATCAAGCACTTCATAAACCCATAGACCTCAGTGCGAGAAAAAACGTCATTGATTTCGGGAAAGGTCGATTGTATATTTCTGATTCTGAGGAGGGTCCTTATCTTAAAAGATGTCTTCCTTCTTTACCGTTTCGGTAAAGAAGGAAGAAGGATTTCTTTCCTGTTCTTTCGGACACAGTAAGCATTACTCGAACATAAGTTCTATGTTTAGAGAACTATGTTTGAGTAAAGCTTTTGGGACCAATTATTGATTCAACAACATAAAACTGTTATTTTCTTTCTTTCTATCTCAACAAGTGGAATTATCTTACTACAATGAGAGATAGATACATTTAATTGTATCCTGCATCTTCTTAAGGCAACTTTTTCTTAGAATTAGATTAAATTGTTCTATCATTGAATAAGAGTCACTTAGAGCATACTTTCTCACAGTACTGAAAAGAAAGGAGCAACCACAACTTTTATATAACAACTTTATTAACATCAATATTTTTTTGAAATGTTTCTCTGATTTTTGCCATACAATGCAGACTTTTTAAATTTTGACTCACATTTTGTTCAATTATGAAATCATTGGATGTTACAGTAGGTTGGCTGGTTGGAAATCTCACCAACCACATCTACTGCTTAAGTAGGTCCAGGGTTCCATCAGAAAAACAACCATATGCAATTGTAGCTATCTTTGCTCCATTGCAAAGTTGTTATGCAATGGTGCATTTCAACTTTTTTAGGGAATAATTAATGTTTAGCAGGTGACCTGCTAGAGCTCCTTAACAACAGCATAGCATATGCCTCCATTTACCATTTATATATGTTAGACAAGATCTTATTTCTCAATCTCACAGATATTCCAAGGAGTGGAGACAGCCCTTTCAGCTCACATTATTTGGGTGTTGGAACTCTGGTAGCATTTGACATAAATACAACCACTTAACAAAAGAACTAAGAATAGGCTGTGTGTGTTTAGTTTACCTGAGTGAGGAAGTGTGAACAACACCGCAGAGTTTTAAAACAGCTTTATATTTATTGTATTGGAATGCTAAAAAACCCAAAGGGCTTTAAGAAAGTTGGTCAACAGTTTTCCTGTCATTATTTACTATTACATGCCAGCAGTTTTTCAGACATGAGTAGTTTTTTCTCATTTATACACCTTATGCTGCATTTCACAACTTTGTCTGTTTATTGAATAGCTATAAACATAATAATTATTTGTTGAAGGTCAAGACAGGTGGACAAAGCCCACATTCATGTAATGATAACTTTAGAATTTCATATTTATAGACAATATAAAATTGAATGATTAGCAGCTGTCAATATATGGCACAAATAATATCCTAAGTGCTACTAATAATCATGAAAAGATATTTTAAAACCATATTTAAAAAGATGCCCATTAAGACATTTGCCAGTTAGTGTGGTAACAAAATAAATTCTAAATATTCACAGCAACTTTTTAATGATGAATATCCAAGAAAAATACTTCCGCTTGCAGAGGATGCAATATTGTGGAGTGAAAGTGTTAAGTCAAAAAACAGGAAGAAATTTGTCTAGTCATTTAAAGTTAGTATTTTGTTTCAGAGCCAGGAGGTCAAGATGTCTCCTCTACTCTTTTTTTCCCATACCCTGCTGCAGTCAACTCCTCATCAGTCTTTCTGTCAACCTGTCATCAGGCTGCAGAAACCGAGAGAGTTGAAAAATGTAGCAGAGAGGATTCTCTTCTGAGAATCTCTGGGAGGAATCATGTTGCAGAGTGATCAAAACTTCCCAAGTACTCCGAAGCAGCGAAGTAGCACAGATGGTATTGTTCCTAAAGAAAAAATAAAATAACCTCTGGTCAGTTTTTGGATGGGAAATGATAAAAAAAAACAGCAGTGAAACGTATTACAGGCTAGAGCTGCTTATTACATTCGGCAGTTTAAGTAATTTTGGGGGACTGCAAATGAAAACTACATCTACACTATCGTCCACACAGAAATGGAATATCCCTGAAAAGCCCTGAATACACTTTGTTACAAAAGAAAGTCTATCGTTTGAACTCCTCCAATTAAATATGAAGCTATAAAGAAAAGATCCCCTTAGTGGGTAAAATATGAACTAATAGATTAAAATAAAATGTGAACAAAATGGATCTCCACAAGGGATGAATGATCTGCAGCAGTGGCGATGATGATTCTATAATTTTCCTGATAGAATTAGCCAAAGGACAACTCTACAACCGTCCCTCACCAACAAATGAACTAAATAGATAATATAAAATGAAATATGTCAAACTAAAATAATATGTTATTCTTTCATTGTCTGAATTCTAGTATTCTATTTCTAGTTTCAGTAATTTAAGTTTATCAATAATGATCTTTCTACAGTGCATGATTAGACAACAAAAGCCTAAAAAATTCTTCAAATCTCTTTGAACAAGCTACCTACCTTCAAAAAACCTATGTTTATTATTGGCACAAAATTTGGACAATTATAAGATAAATTATTATTTTATTTATGTAGCATTTTACAACAAATATTACACACTATAAAAGGGAATTGCAAGTGATTAAAAAAAAAGAAGACTTCCAATGGAGACACAATGGAGAATTTTATTATTTTCTTGCACCGGAGCGTGTCGGGATCTTCTCTGTTATAACAGATCTGTCTGTAATAAACCCATATATCTATGAAAGACAACTGAGACTCAAGACAAGATTTTTCTTCAACAATGACTAATAACTTTACATTTAATTTGAGAAATTCAATCAGGATGATTGCTTGTACAACAAATGGGAAAAGTGGGCTTTTCAGAAATAAATCTCTGCTGTCAGGGACAAAAGCGTATGTCTAGTTGTACCTGCAATGGTAAGTTTATAATACCTCTGTCTGTACCATGGCCAGTCTCTGAGTTCTCAGTGTCTTCACGGTCTGGAAGAGGTCAACCACAGCCTCATACCTCATCCTTTCCAAGATGATGCTCAGGGTGATGAACACACCAGTCCGTCCAACACCATCACTGATTTGATACACACCGAAACACACACACGCACGCCCGCACGCCGGCAAGCACGCACACACACACACACACACACACACACACACACACTCATTAATACATTATTTGAGCATTTAAACTCAAAACACCTCAGCTTGTAACACAAAAGTAAAGTAAAATCAGGCTAGAGTATGGTTCAGATTGATTGAAACATGTTTGTAATGAGACTACAACAGTCTTATGATAAGTTTTAACTTTGTCTCAAACAGAGAAAGGTGAAAAGGGTATTAAAGAAATTAAAATTTAATTCATTGAAAAATATCAGATAATAAATATGAATCTGTATGTTGTTTCATACCAAATAGGTACAACATGTAATCGGGGTCAGGATATTTATGAAAATATAGTGATTGTGGTCTAAAGCCATATTCTCACAGGACTAGTATACAGTACTAGAGTTTTAAGAAATAAAATGAGCAGCAATGCCAACTCTACAGATGTCATAATGGAGTTAGTGCACTTCTTCTTCTTCTAGTATCAAGTATAATGTACAACAGGGATAGGATACATAAGATGCATTTGAATTGGACTTTAATCAATATAATAAATCCATTAAAATAAATACTTTTATGAAATTGTTGAGCTACCAAGTATTAGTAGTAACACCATGAACGAAACAAGGTATGAGGCTGCGAACAAACATTACTTTAATCCATGCTAAAAACATTGAGACGTCTTTCTGAAATTAGAGAATTACGTAGCAGTACATGATACGCAGGTGCACGTCCTATACTCACTAGGATTTCTGTATATTCACTTAAAAATGCCCAAGGATACATTACAAAATACTTGATTCATGTAATTTGTACTGTGCACATGGCCCTATCTACCATAAAGGTTTCAAGACCATTGACATTTCTGAGATGTCTAAAAAAAGCTCCATTGTGGATCTGAATCGATATTTTTTCATAGTCAAGATGATACATTTCTTCATTTGTGTACGATCGTTGTTGCTTATGATTATGTGAATCATTTTGACTCAACTCTTTGCTCAAAACGGTGGTTATCTGCTGACAGAGACAGCTGTGGTAACTACAGATGCTTTCCCAATTAACTACAGGGAATTAAACGCCATTCTTCCCAAGATATCATCCGATAAATATCTCCAGCTGTGCTTTTTGCTACGTTAAACAGAACTGGGTGGAAAAATGACAGCGGACATGAGGAGAAAGAGAGAAAGAGCAAGAGGGACGGTGATGAAGACTATTGAGAGAAAGAGCAGATACTGTTCACTGTACTATACGGTCTGTCCAATAAAGCTAGCCTGTCTACTGATCCACACTTTTTTCCATTTTTTTCCAGTTAGTCTGACATATTTTCAAATGATTGATTAAAGCAAGTTTAACAACATCATATCCACCAGATAAATAAGTCATACAATTGACAGAATGTTAACTTGAAAAAATTAATAATTAATGGAAATATTGAATGTAATTCAATATTTCAGACATTTAAACAATTAAATTACTAATTGATGTTAGATATCAATAGTTGCCCCAATTCATCGTAAATCGTTCATTAAATCTATAAAATTGATTTTGGTCATATATTTATAGATACTTAACAGGACAACTTGTATGATGATTTTAATTAGTTAGGTTTTATGAACAGATTGTGTTAATTGTTCTTTGCATTCTCACTGTTAACTTTATTATATTCTGTTGAGTGTTTCTCACAGAACTTCAGGGTTATTCATTATTAATATTGCAATAAAACTGAATAAGCTTTCCATTAATATGCACTCTGAAATGTGGATAGAAAATTACCAGCTCTTAAACCTGTGCTCCAGGGACGGTATTCACATAACATCTAAGACCAAATGTATTCATATAACATCGAAGTAGCTCCTAACTGGCTGACAGAGATGGTTGATTTACACTTAACAGTAGAAAATGGGACCAACCTCCCCAGCTGTAATGTCATTGACTGTAGATGCTTTATTTTGCTTGTAATAAATTGACATGTGGCATGTCAATTTAAAAAATAACCAGTCTTTCATAATGCTCTCAGCTATGTGTGGATGCATACTGTCTGCCTTAATAAGTGTGGTGGTGCTGAGGCAGGGTATTGGTGCTGGGTACCAACCATATTTCGCCAAACACAGACGTCAGGTGATAATTTCAGTGTCATGTAAATTGGAATCACAGTGATGGGAGGTAGAGGGAGGAATTTATAGTTTCTTGTGCTGCTTTTTCTGACGTTTTCCTAAACAAATATTGGCAGCTATGGTGGATATAATGAGATGTTTTGAACCTTTTGTTCAAAGGTTCAAAGGTGGTCAAAATTAATAGCAAAGTTTGGCACATCATTAGTGCATGCTAGAACATTTGTCAGTGTGTTCTGCAATTCACAATAGTTCTCACAGCTAGCCATGTTTTACATCGAACCAAGTGAGTTATCACTGAAGATTTTATGCAATACCGACTCCACTGCGGCAGGTATGGGAGACATTGGAGAGTTAGGCACCCGTGTGCTGAGGCAGTGGTCTGACCCGGGGGAAAAGGGCTGCTTCACTCGTATATTTATTCTTGGGGATGGTTTGGCTCAGGGACGTCTGCACCGCTGGTGATCTCTATTGGCCTGCCTTTTTTTTGTTTTTCATGAATACTTTTACCAACACACAATTTGCACAACATTTCTATTTCTTTCTTATTACAAATATTTACTTATTGCCTACCGTAGAATTTAGCAATTCTGCTTGGAATCCAGAATTATCCAATAATCATCCCTTGGTTGTTTCAAATGATTTCTAACATCTTAATTCAGTCATCGGCATCACTTTGGAAACACTCTTTTTATATGGTGAAATCCGCCATCACCACATGCAGTGCAGTTGACATTTAAGGACAAGTGCCCAATCACAGAGTTACCTGCAGTGCACAGTGATTGGTCCATCTTGTCCAAATTGTTCCTTAGTTTTATGAACTTGGCGAATGAAGTCAATGAATCTCTCCCCAGTTTTTGGCACTCCTTGCTCTGGCCAGTCAGTGAAATGAAATTGCCTGATGGTCCTTGTCTGACCGTCCTAATAAACAAACAAAAATTATTCATTTATAGAAGGCAGTAGATTGTTTTGAGATAAAATATCGCTTCCGTAACTTAGATTTAATACTTTACTTTAATCTAAGTTATGACAAGTATGAAATCTAAGTAAGGTAATATATCTAAAATCTCTTGGTCACCCTGTGCTGGACCAAGAGGAAGTTCATCATCAAATGAGATCTTATGTAGCCCCTTGTTTGTTTGTTTTACTGAGTGAAACACCAGAGGTGTAAAGAACAGTTTGGGGACGATGAATGGACTCTACCAGACACCAAAATTATGAGGGTTTGGGATTTGATTTGAGTTGATTTTTTATTAGGAATTAACATCCCACCACCCATTATAGGCGTCAACCACCACCCATTATAGGCGTCAACCGGTGAAACCACCACCTTGCCTTTAGCATAAAATTTCATATTACTAGACGTGAGAATTTGGTATGTGTCATCCAAATTCTCCCACATCAGTGCTGTTTAATTTCTAAGATAATGACAGGAAAGTTGTAAAATCAACCTTTTGCATGCAAAGGAAGTAACACTCAGCCAGCTGGAATATGTCCTGTTCCATTTATATCAAATCTAAGTGAGTTGTGCTGAGGCCATCATTATGGTACCCACCACCACCCACACACCACCACAGCAACCTTTTGCACAGGAAAACTTACCCGGGCATCTGTCACTTTGAACTCTCTCAGGATGTACTGAGGCATGTTGTACTCAGCCATTGGGTCCACTAAAAAGTATTGGTAGCTTGCAGAGCGCACAGCAGGCCAATATTGATGGCACTTTTCCTACAGAGTAGAGAGATAACATGTATCACAACATATGGAGCTGAGTTTTTTCTGGAATGTCAAGTGAAACCAATATAAAGCCAATTATATCACCTCTAATCTAGACAAATGGTTACTGTGCATTTTTGGTTTAATTCAAAACTTTTTTATTCAATTCGTATAAAGTCTCAACGCAAAGATATCTGCCTGTTTACTATAAGACTTATATATGGCTATAAATTTCAATAGCGAGGAAAAAAATAACAAAATCTGATTCCAAGCACTGGTAAACACATTCTGCAGAGAAGAAAACTGAGATTCTGGTTATTGCTACTGTTGTTTACTAACAAAATAATTAGTATTCCAAATACTACAAGGGTCCAGATTATCTTTGCACTAATTGGTTGAATTCGAAACACATGCAATAAAATACATTGAAATAAGTCTTTTCAGGCCCCATGCCAGTGTAGTTTTTTTTTGTTGTAATTCAATTGTGAGTAAATTGCGTAGATAATCTATGTATCTTATTCGTGGCTGGATTACCTAAACATCAATGGTAAATATAAAAGTGTAGGGGGGCCGAAGGGATACTGAAAATCAATGCTCTATGACATTGTCTAATTCAACAATCATGCAGAAGGATCCAGGTTTGGATAATTTAACAGAGGTTGTATGGAACCAAGTCAAGGCCAAATGGTTTGTTAATTTAAAAAAATTTAATTTAATTGAAGAAATCAACGTTTTCAAAATATGGGGAAATTGAAATATATCTTTAAATTAATTCAGATATATTATTATCTTTTTCGTAATACTTTATTGTGCCCGAAGTTATCCTTTATAGAACACATATTGTTATGCCTTTTTGACACAATTTACGTGCATACACATAGACCCATGCCTGTGCATACATACATATACATACATACACACATATACATATCGTGGGTCGGTCGGCTTTGTTACTTAAGTCGGTACTGTCTGCAATTCCTAGTGACGTTTCTCTATATTGCTTCAATTATCTTCTCAATACAATTGTGTCTAACATTATACTCAGATTTACATTTTACCTAACTAATTCATTCCCTTTCCTCAAAATGAAAGGGGCCCATCTTTTTTCAAACAGCTTCTCTTCTTTATTTATTTTGTGTTTTAGTTTTTCCATTTTACATATAACTTCTACAGTCTCCAGCCACTTATTTACCTTAGGAGGTTTGCTGTTTTTCCAATTTCTTTTTATTTACTTAAATGCTGGGATTTTTAGTATACAGAATATAAATCATTCATCTTTAGATACATTTTTGGGGTTTTATTCCCAAGAGAATGTTATGTATCTCTAGATTTCCCATCTTCCCAGATATCTGCTACATCTTGTCCATGATGTTCTACCAGTATATTTGTAATTTCCCGCAAATAAAAAAATGTGTAAATAGTCTGCATTATTTTCTTGTTTTTTTTCAAACAATTCAAGATTAAATCTTGAACTTTCAGTTTCAAAAGTTATTTTTTCAATACATTTTTTTATAAATTAACAAACCTTTTGGCCTTTATATGGGTCCATACGGTCACCTGTATGACCCAAATCGCAAATAAGAGAAATGTTTGAGTGGATAACATGTAAACTAAAAGCTTATGTGGTTGGACCTCCTCTTTCTTTCAGCTTTTACAGGGATGGAAATTGTTATTGATACAAAAAAAAATTATCATTAATCAGACTAATTAAGTTCTTCTTAGTTTAAATCTTAAAAAATGTGTCAATATATTTTTGATTGATTCAGTAATATTTTATCATAAGAGTAGAATGCAAAAAGAGGTTATCTAATCCTGATCATGACCTGGCTTGAGTTGTGTGATATGCTTTACCCGTCCCATCTCACGGAGTTGGGTGAGCATGACTACAATGGTGGAACTGTGTTCCCAAAGCATCCTCCAGAAGTCCTCTGTCGTCTCGGCTAACGGGGCCTGGGTGGCTATGTACGCTTTCTGCTGCCTACAGATTGGAAGAGCAACATGTCTGTGTTTACTCCTCAAGGTTTTTGCATCAGTGTGGCACTGTAATCAAAATATACATGAAGGGAAAAAATAACGGTCATATTAGTATAACCATAAAGAGTCACCAAAAAGCTTTTGTTTTTTAGTTTTAAAGCTTTTTAAAAAGCATTAAAGGTGCATCTCATATTTCTTACAAAAAAATGAAGTTGTCTCAGTTGATTGCAATTATTGTACTACGAAAATGACTAAAAAAAGATTTAAGTACAAAGGCACTAGATGTAGCTATTTACACATAGCTACATCTAGAGTGCTAGATTATGCTATGTAGGCTGGTAGCTACATCTAGTGCTCTAGAGCGCTAGATGTGGCTATGTAAGCTGGTAGCACTAAGGACCTTGCACACTGGATTTACTGCCTTGCACACTGGATTTACTGCCATGGCCTCTTTTGGCTAGGATTTAAACCCTAGTTGTCTTGACCAAAGTCAGAGGTGTAACCCACTGAGCTATCCAGCTGCTATATAGTAGAAATGTTAACTTGTAAAAATGTTTTCGAATATTGTAGACCACAGCAAAATTATCTTATAGTCAGTTTCAAGCTGTGTATGAATGAATAATGTATCATTATTAAGAATTCACGTAATTTCAGAGCTGATTATGTAAACTGCTTTAAATAATTAAAGGAAACACTTAATCATCACAGTATTCAGAGTCAGTTTAGTCTCTGTAATCACTGATTACGCTTCCTAACAGACATTAGGACGTGTAAGCAATTGTTAATCAATGTCACCTTCTTTGCTGCAAATGAAAACATCTGGTGGACAGGAGAGGCAGCAGCAGGACAACCACCCACCAAGGGAATGATTTTAGAGTTTGTAGTTGGAAAACCAATTCCTTCTCAAAAACAGTCCTGATTGATTTTTCTCCAGTTTTGCATTTTGCTAATTTCCCTGCCAGTAGCAGATCATGCTACCATTAGCACGATGTTCTACTGGTAGCCCATTCTGGTTGACCAAGAAGTCAACCTGGAGAAACAGACTCCATGAGGGTAGCAGGAGGGCCTGATGTCCTGCATACATAAACATACACATGTATGTATATGTATATATATGAGATACATCTGATATACAAGATGTATCTTGTACAGCCCAGCAACCTGCAGCTCGTGCATTCGCCAGAGAGCTGTAGAATCGGCAGATCCGCAATTTCTCTCTTCACAGATTAGAGTAGATTCAAAGCCCATGGGACAAACGTGAGAGAGTCAAGAGATGCCGTGGTGAACGTTATGTTGCCTGAAACATCAGTCAGAGGAACTGGTTTGGGGGTGGGTCAGTAATGATATGGGGAAGCATATCCTTGAATGTTGCATACACCTCCGTATGCTAGCCAATGCTCACGGACTGCTATTAGTTACCGGGATAATATCCTAAAAAGTGATTGTCAGACCTTACACTACTGCATGGGTCTGGGTCCTCCTGGTGCAGGACAATACCTGGCCTGATCGGGCCAGAGTGTGTAAGCAGTTCCAAGATGTAGAGGGAATTGATGCCATTGACTGGTTCTCAGACTTGAATCCTATTGAGAACCTCAGGGAAGTTATGTATAACATGTCACCAATTAGAACTACAGACTGTCCATTGATGTCTTGATCCAGGTCTAGAAGTAAATCTCCCAGGAGCATGCCAAGACGTTGTCAGGAGTGTATTCGTGGGGATCATTGTGGCGCACATTCTGAGTTGTCCTGAAGAAATTCACACAGGTTGCATCCTCTCATGTTAGTTCTTTGCTTTTATTTGGGGTGTTATTTAGAATCCAGCACTGGTTTTGGTTTCCATTGACTATTTTTAAATCATTTTGTTGACATTGAATTACACAATTTATATCAATAAATTTTCAACATAAATATTTCGTTCATCGAGACTCAATATGTGATTGTGATAAGTAATTTTTTGAGCAGTGTATTGGATATTCTTTCACTCCATGTCTCTTAATTGTATACCCGAAAAGTCGGGGCTATAATCTATCTTGCCCACATTGTGATCTACCCCAATAGTTCATATACACTCACTAGGAGGAGCATTTTATGAAAAACAGTTTTTCGGATATTACCTCCTAACCATTGGTTCTATTTAGTCAAAATTTGGTGTATATATATTTACAAGATACATCATATACAATACGTATCTTGTAAATATTGTATTTCACGCTAGTAGTTCATATTTTCCTAACTCGGTTTTTTTATGAAAAACAATGTTTTCTGGACCTAACTTTAAAATATTTCATGGCTCTTTTTCAAATTGTACACCAAAATAGACCAATGTGCGAGAAATAACTGAGTTGATTTTGGGAAAGGTAAATGGTATAGTTATGCAGTACTGCATGATTCTCCCATCAACTCATCTTTAAGAAAACAAGGTCAACTGAGAAAAGAAGAAAGTGAATCTTATATCTGTAAGTCCATGAACGTGTTCATTTAATTTAATTATGTCCAATTAGGTTTTGCTAGTTATACAGCCCATAATTTGGATGCAAAATAAGGTGCAAAAAGAAGTATTAATTTTCTTAATTATTTAAATGTGTGTTTAGGGACATGCAGAATTAAACCAAGTATTATTTGTCCTTTTCTTCAAAAGCCAGGAGCTTCTGCATCTGCCACTGCAGGTCTGAGGCAAATAAGTGAAAAATTCTTCACGACACAGAGAGGAGGAGCCAAGCAATTTTAGATTCATAATTTCTGTGGCATATAATTTATATCAATCTGTTATATCAAGCATTTACAAGAGGAAAAAAACAACAAAACTGTCAATATAAAGTCACCTGTAGCCATCAATGAAGCTGGCATTGATGTAGTCAGAGCCCTCCACCCCTCCGATTGGCTGCAGGCAGACACGGTTGGACTCTAAGGTCATGATGTTCACGAGGCGGTTTTTGAATTTGTTATATGGCAGGTTGGCACTGATGAATATTGAGGTATGTGCTTTAGAATTGGCCAGTTTCTGTGGAGACAAAGATGACATGTCTGTCTCTGATGCTCCTGTGACAAATTATCCTCAGCTCACAGATTACTTTGTTCTTTTAATTTTTATGTAACAAACATGTATCAAAAGTCAGGTACCTTACTTTTTGATTCATATATGTATCAAAGGACAAATTTGTCACAGACATGTTTTCTGAGCTGTGCTGTAAATATCTAAAATCTAAATTCACACAGGTAGCTGTACTGCCTAGCTGCTTTAGGGCGCTGATCATAATTAGACTAGAGTGTTGATTTCTGAGATAAATAATAATAATAATACATTTAATTTATAATGCACTTTACATTTGGATCAAATCTGAAAGTGCTACAAAGTAAAAGCAGATAAAAGCATCAATAAAAAATAAAAAAACTATATAAAAACCTGACCAAAAAGCAGCAATGTTAATTAAAGTTATAGGTTCTGCTAGAAAGGAAAGTTTTAAGTCCTTTTTTAAATGTGTCAGTCGTCTGTGGAGCCCTGAGATGGTCAGGGAGGGCATTCCACAGACAAGGGGCAGCAGAACAGAAGGCCCGATCACCCATGGTGCTGAGCTTAGTCCGGGGAAGGAGGAGGCGGTATGAGTGGGTAGAACGGAGGGATCGTGTTGAGGTCAGTGGGGTGAGTAGTTCTTTTAGGTAGGGGGGTGCATTGCCATAGATGCACTGGTGAGTGAGGAGAGAGATCTTATAATCAATCCTGGTGGAGATGGGAAGCCAATGAAGGGAATGAAGAACGGGGGTGATGTGTTCGTGTTTACGG